>JAKLNC010000001.1:0-192750 GCA_022813145.1 Barbatosphaeria neglecta | reverse complement strand
CCCCCCCCCCCCCCCCCCGCCCCCCCCCCCCCCCCCCCCCCCCCGAAAGCACGCGTCTCGATCCGGCGACGTTCTTCTGATATTAAACATATCCCCTTCCGTCGTCGGTTGCTCCTCATTACTTTGAACCCCTTGCCTGAAAGTCTTTCTCCGGCCTCCATCCTACACCGCAGGCCCGGACGTCATAGCTCCACAGAGCCCCCTCGAAAGCAACGCGCAAACTGGATCAAATCAGAGCAGCAAGGCGCAACGAAGAAGACTAAGAGAATAGAAATGATACGACAAGTCATTCATTCGTCCGAAGATGACCAGCACAGCAGCAACGAAAAGAGGGATATGGGGCCGTCGTTTTACTCTGCAGTGGGCGGCGGCTCCGTCTCAACAGCCAGCCGCAGCTCGTAGAGCATGTCAAAACACTCCGCTAGAAGCTCACTAACGCTCCCCTGCCCTTCTGGAATGTCCTCTCCCACCATAAACTTGCCGTCGACTCGCATGTTATCGATAGAATTGATCTGGAAAAAAAGGCAGGTTGATAATTCGTCAGTAAAAGCGTACATCTGCAAGCAAAACATGTGCCACCTTGAATAGTCTGCACACCTTCATGCTATATGGGTACAGTTCTCGTGCGGAGGCCACGCCGCCCGACTCTTTCACCTCGACAAGACAGCGCTTGAGAGTCTGCAGCTGGTTGTATATGGGTAGCAAAGCCTCCGAAACCGGCTCCGAGGAGATCATCAGCGCGTAGATGAGGCCGTAACTTCTACGGATGAGATATAGGAAGGTCTGGAATGGCAAGTCCAATATTAGGCGATGGCTCAGTAGGTAGATGAGATCCCAAGGAGCCTGCTTACCCGCTGCACATAAAGCTCGGCGGCCGTGCCATCGTCATCGCGCCAGTTCCCCTCCACCCGAGCCTCATCGATCTTGTCCAACTGCCGCTGGAAATCGTACAGATCCGTCTCGCGCAGGGACCACGCCTGAGTAAGGGACAACTTCTCTAGGTCGTTGCGGATGCCGACGAGGATGTCATACATCCACCTCCACTCTTCGGGGATTTCTCCCTTTCTCTCCAGCACGATCTCGGACCAGCCGAGACAGCGTCTCAGCAGTTCTGAGACCTCGTCGCTTCCGGCGGCCACTTCGCCATCAGTGGTTCGGAACTTGCCATCGACGCGTTGCTCATCTATTTGTCTTAGCTGCGCTTGCAGCTTCTGGACCTCGGACACGGAGAACTATAAAGCCGACCGTTAGAGCATCGTCTTCAAAGGCATCTCGAATCGAAGGCAATTTAGGAATGAAGGGGTACGCAACTCGTGATCGTGTATTGGCCAGGGAGATTTGCCGTAGGATCGATATCAGCTTCTCGTGAATGGCCGGTAGTGGCTCTCCCAACCGGTCCAGGCCCTTCTGGAGGTTTTGCAGGGACGCCCGGCATAGGTCGACGCGATGGGCCAGCAACTCGACGAGGTAGGGCGAGTGCCGCGCTTCGGCGTTCTTCACGGTTTGATAGAGCTTCTCCAGGGTCTGGCCCAGACTCTCCAGGTCCTTTGCGCAGAACAGATTGGCCTCCGTCAGGTGGTCAAGCAGTCTCTTAATCGTGGATGTCAAAGCATAGGCCGCCGGGGCCTCCTTGTTGCGACCGATCGTCATGAAAAACAGAGAGAGGAGTTGGAAACAGCTCTCCAGGACCTTGTCCACTGCACGAGCGAGCCGACAGATTAGTTACTCCGTGGGACGTAGAACGAGACAACATGTCGCCACAGTGGGACAAGGAGGTGGAAGGAGATGGAAGGCGAGTTCGTGAGTTCACTCATACGTACATCGGTTTTCCCCATCCTTATTTCCTGCTCGCGCCTCGTTCAGCAACCGTACCTGTTCGACGGTCTGGTCGTAAAGAAGCATGACATCTTGGCTTCGAATGTATTTGCTGCGATCCTGCTTGAGAAGGAGAAGCTTATCCCGAATGCCCTCGAGATTGGCGAGGATCTCCCGCTCGCGGGCGTTCCGTGGCGCCGGGAATGCCGGAGTATCCATGGTGAGAGGATGAGTAACGGAGATAATCGAGGCCGGGGACAGTTAGACGTGGTTAGGTCGAGTTTATTAGAGCTGAGCCGATGAAGGAAGGGAGGCCGTTTAACTCTGGTCGTGGAAGGCTGCGAACTAGGTAGCTTGTTGCACTCTTTATCTGTTCTTAGTGCGACGCCAAGTGATAGGCCGCGCCACGGCGATGCCGTCCTAAGAACGTGACGCTTGGCTCGAATGCGCCGCGCCCCAGAGAGGGCCAATTGGAGAGCTTGTGGAGCCGATCGTACGACGAGCAAAGGCGATCAACAGACGTAAAGATGATAGTAAAAAACGCAGCTTTCAGATCAGCAAGTTCGCCAAGGACTACTAATCTTACGGCCGTCTTTTTAAAGGACGAGCAGTCAGATACACAGTCCACCGTCGCCAGAAGAAGGCGCGACGTCACTTGTGGTGGGGGGGGGGGTTCTTTTAGGGAGCTGGATGGTGGGGTTGATTGGATGGAGAGCAGCTCGTGATGGACAGAAATGCTGAACAGGGCACGAGGGCTTTAACCACCCGGCTCGTCGAGATGGATGCAATTGATTGCAGCAACTAGAAGGTACCTAGGTAAAGTAGTAGAGATATATGAAATGCTGAACGCATCCAAGCCATTGAAATCAGGCCAGCAAATAAGAAATTACATGGATGGACATATGCAAACTCAATGTCGAGGATCCTCTTCTCGTGCATGCGAGAGCCTACCACTGTACCTGATAAGGGATAAGACGCGGCCTCGAAGGGAACATGTGCCATCCTCCGCCCCTCCATTAATGGAACCAGTAACGAAGACCCATAAATGTCGAAAAAGCGCAACATGATTGGTTCAGGAAGCATTCTCGGCTGTTCCGTTTCTCCGTATTTCCGGAATTTCCCCTGCAGCCATGAATAGAGCCTTCTCATTGGTTGGGACTTTTAAGGGCTTTCCCCACGCGCACAGAAGGTTTTCGGCCTGGAATTCACAGCTTGCTGCTTTGCTGCCTCTCAAAAAGATAGACTTCACTTCTTCCACCCTGCCGGATCAGTTCAGTCGATTGCGAAATCGAATTTCCGTCTTCACATAATCACATTCAAGATGTCTACCGCTGAGCTAGCAACGTCGTACGCGGCGCTCATCCTCGCCGACGACGGTGTCGAGATCACTGTGAGAAGTCCCTGCTGGCCCAGACAAAACCGGCCCCCGCGGCGTGATGGGAGGAGGGCGATCCGCAAGCGCATTGCGGTCTGGGTATTGGCTAACTTTTACTCTTTTCTTTCCGCAACAGGCCGACAAGCTACAGACTCTCATTAAGGCTGCGAACCTTGTAGACGTCGAGCCGATCTGGGCACAGCTGTTTGCTAAGGTACGCAGAACCGGACAACCCGCGATGGGAGGAGTGAGGTCGATGGACGGAAGGGGGACAAAGCAAGAAGACTAACGGAGCAAACACTACAAAGGCGCTCGAGGGCAAGGATGTGAAGGACCTGCTCTCCAACGTCGGCTCGGGTGGCGGCGCTGCTGCCCCTGTCGCCGCTGGTGGTGCTGCTGCTGCTGGCGGCGGCGCCGATGCCGAGGAGGCTAAGGAGGAGGCGAAGGAAGAGGGTACGTTTCTACCCCTCATGAAGAAGGTCCCTTCCGCGAAAGGGCAACGTTATGCTAACTACGTTTATCTCGTGAAATAGAGAAAGAGGAGTCAGACGAGGATATGGGTTTCGGTCTCTTCGATTAGACGGCTTCTTCTCCGGCGTTCTTCCCTTTGTACTTCAAAAATACTGCATGGACGGCGACGGTTTTTCTTGCCATCGACTAATCGGATGGGTAAAGGAGGCAAGGGTGGTATCGGGCTGCCTGGGCAGAGTTGCTTTTCACGGAATGACGATGAAGACTATGCACTCTTAAGAACCTGCTCTTTTCCAGAGTCGCCTCGGAGAAGCGTGATTACCAACCTATACCTATGCTTAGGTTCCCGCGGTTCCCGCCCCTTTGTTACGACAGTGTGGGATATCATGGCGGACCAATAGAGGCAGGACCAAAACACGTCGTGCCGATTCTTCCGTGTATATGGAGTACCGCCGCAACCTATTTTCTCTAGTGTTTTGTCTGCTGTTCCTATCGGTCCCTGGGAAACCCGAAAACGGCTGGGCCTGAAAAGGAGTATAGGCTCTCGCCATCTTCTCCAATTTTGCATACATTACACCCGTCATCCATATGTCTTAGACCGCCAAACACCCTCGTTGATTCGGAGGCTGCCCCCGGCAGCTCTCCTTTCCTGACGCCTAACCTACTTGCCTATTTAGTGAAAAACCTGAAGAGGAAACGCGGGGTTCTTCCCCATATGAGCTGCTCATCGCCCTATTCACTGGACTCGAAGAACGGCGCTTGGCAGGAGACCAGCCTCGCGCAGGGTCTTGGAAAAATCGGTGCTCCCTTCGAAGACCTTGCGCGGGTAGGTGAGCTCGAAGCGGTTAACGGAGATGCCGTGCTCGGACTCTAGCGCCTGCGCCACCTCGAAAAGGGTCGTCTCCGCCTCGAACGTTTTCTGCGCGCTGCCCGTCGGCAGCTGGAATCGTAAACGGGCCTCGTTGTGGGACGCGGCCGGCTTCGGAGCGGAGGGCGCCGGTGCAGGGACCGGCTGGGTAGCTGGGACAGCTCGGCCTTCCCTAGCTGCCTTGGCCTCCTCAGCCTTGCGACGGCGCTCCTCTTTGTCGGCCTCGATTTTGGCCTTGATGCGCTTCTTGGCTTCGAGATCGGCCTGCTTCTCCATGCGTTTTTTGGCTGCTTCCTTGATCTGTTCCTTCCGCGCGAGCTCTTCCTTTAGGTCCTGCGTCTCCCTGGTGGACTTCTGGCGGATTTTCTGCACTGGCGTTAAGAACAAGCGCTTGAATGCTCGGCAGGATTTGCTGGAACTAGTCTTACCTCGTTCTTTTTTGCGTCCTCCTTGTCGAGGAGAGCCTGAGCCGCTCTCTTCTCCTGCAGCTTCTGTCGAAGTTCTTCGAGTTTGGCCTTTCTCTCCTCCTCCGTCAGGGGTGCGATCTCCTCCGTGGACTCGGCGAAGTCGGTGTGGCCCCTGACATCCATAGTTCAGCAAGGAGGCCCCTGGGCACCTTGTGGATTTGGAGCAGCACTTACGACTTGGTGGCATGGAACTCAGCAGCATCCTGGTTTCTAAACTTCTTGCCGCACTCGTTGCAAACAAGAGACTTTGCGTTCTCGCCAGACTCGAGAGCAGCGATGGCGGCCTTCATGTCGTCCTCGTCGCCATCCTTGCTTGCGCTGGCGGCATTCTGCAGCTCTTCCAGCGGCTTGTCCTGATTGTCCTCTAGCCATTGCAAAGCACCCTGCACTGTGAACGAGGTAGGTGATCAGAATTAGTCCGTTCTAAGTATTAGTAGGTAGTACCAAACAAGATGGAGTATGCTCTTACATCCTCCCGATTTCTTCACTGCTAGCTCGGCACGATCCTTTTCAAAGCCCATGTCCAGCAGGACATCAAGATCGGATTGGGTCATGTCGGCGGGATATGGTGGGGTACCGGAGCTGGGAATCTGGCAGGCGGCGTTGGAGAGATGGCGAGATTCTTTGCTAGCAAACGAGGGGTTTGGGTATGATAATTGACGTCTACAGGCGAACGACCTACGCTCTCGACAGGCAGTTCCAAAAAACCGGGATGAAGAAGGGGGGAAAAAAATTGGTTCCAGGCGCCTCGTAGACAAAATTGTCAAAAGCGTGGAAGTTGCTGGTGGATGGCAGGTGGTCGTCTCGGTACAAAGGCATGGAGTGTACGTCCTCGCGGGAGCTGCCTGAACCGCCCCAAAGAGCACCAAGCTTCGGCTAGGAGAGCTGAAGGCGGGTACCTGGGAATGTACGAGTATAAAATCCGAAGCCCACAGGATGTGAGACGAATAAAACTAGGTATTTTTAGGAAACATCTGAGAGAAGTGAGGGCCATGAAAAAGCCTATTTACGTAAGATACACTACCGTATTAGGTTAGAAAACCAATAAATTACTTTGAGCCAGAGCCTGATCCTCCACTGGACGCCCAGCATCCCTAATCATCCGCCAATAGCCAGGTCACGATACCAGCTGGATAGTTTGTCAGGGGTGGATGACATCCATTGGGTGGGTGTGCACAGAAGATGTCACGCACGGGCTGTTAGCTATTAGCGTGGTCAACTGGGACAGGTCCAGCATGCAGCCACAGTTGAAACTTGGCCTAACTTTCCTTGTGATGTCGTAATAACCTCGTTCTCCTGCATCCTTCCCTTCCATCGTTGTCGCACTCTGCAGAATCCTAGTCTCCTTGAAAGTCGATCGCACCAGGCGCTGCCTCACCCTCCTTCTGCATTACTTTCTTCCTTATTCTAATATTTTGATCTTTACTCCTTTTTCAGCAGACCGAGCGTCAACTCTTTCCTCGATTCCGCAACGCGTTCCCGTCACCATACAGGCAAATTAACTGCCGCGAACAGTTCTTCCCTACCCCGACTGCCTCATTCCTAAACAACATCCTGAGAAGACGCGATCGCGAGGAAGCGCGGCAACATCGCAGCGAGCTCCGCAGCCATCATGTCCGTCGTGATCGAACCTCTAGAACTTGGCTTCCGTCGTGCGTCTCCCCCCTTACGAGGCTTCAGGTTTACCTTACAGAAAAGGGTGATATGAGCTGTGTAGCTGATTGCGACTAGGCCCATTCACGGTTGAGGTTGCCCAGGTCTTGAAGATCAAGAACCCGAACCCGACTCCGGTTGCCTTCAAGGTGTGTTGCGTCCAGACTGATGGCTGAACGGAGTGTTGTCATGTTGTCTGCCCCCTTGCTTGCTAGTTCGTTGTAGCTGACGGCGATGATCCTTAGGTCAAAACCACCGCCCCGAAGCAGTACGTTTTCAATCACGCATATGTAACTCGGAATAACCCTCAGGTCTTGGACCTCGGCTAACGGGCCTTAGATACTGCGTGCGACCGAATTCGGGGCGCATCGAGCCTGATCGCGATGTCGAAGTCACCGGTATGCTTCAACTACTGTACTCGAGGGAAATATAAGGCAGAAAATGGAGATACAGAAGGCACCCTGCATTTTTAAGCTCAGCGCTGACGATAGCTTTCTTCCAGTGCTTCTCCAGGCCATGAAGCAGGACCCGCCCCTGGATGCTAAGTGCCGGGACAAGTTTCTGGTTCAGTCCGTCCCTATCACAGGCGACAAGGAATTCATTAGCGTGCAGGAGATAGTACGTTACTCCCTACCTCTGCCTACTTTAGGACGGCGCTGTTGCATAGATATGAGCTGACCTCATATAGTGGGACTCTACCGAGAAGGCGGCTGTCCAGGAGAAGAAGATCCGCGTCGTCTTCCTGCCAGCAGATGGCAAGCCAGCCCAGCAGGACGCTGCCACCCCGGCCCGGAAGCCCGTCACGAATGGGGTTCGTAGCACTTTCTTAGATAACCTCTTCACCTTTTCTCCGTTCTCCTTTGTTTAGTGATGGTCTTGCTGAGTAGTGCTATCCAGGTCGAGTCAACCCCCGAAGCGAATCCCCCATCTTATTCGTCTCCCCGCCGCGACGACACCGTGACAGCTGCCGCCGAGTCCGGAGAGTCGTCTCCGGAAATTAGTCACGAGGCTAAGCAGGAGCTCGACGAGTCTCCAACGGCGCTGGCCGGCTTTACCACGGCGGACGTCAAGGATGCTGCCGCCCAAACCGTCGAGGGTCTAAAGGCCCGTCTTGCAAAGGCAGAAGCTATGCTTGCGAACATGAAGCAGGAGAACGGGCTGAGGCAACGAAAGGCTCCTGGTGGTCCGCAGGCTAATGCTTCGTCCATCCCTGCTCCGCAGTTGCAGGAGGTTGTCCGACACGGCACTGAGGGTGTTCCTGTACACATCGTGGCCTTCCTGTGTTTCGTCTCTTTCCTGCTGGCCTATCTCTTCTTTTAATTACACCTCGTCTTCGCACTTACGCGCAGATGCCTATCCTCCCCACACAGTATAACATGCCCTGTCTTATCCTGCCCTACCCTATCCTGTTATTTCCTACCTACGCTACCAACGTACCTTTTTCCTAACTGCATGCGGTCGGGCGCCGGGGAGGGATCTGGCATACGCCGGCGTTGACCGAACGGAGCTGTATTCGGGCATTTCCTATGTAATGGCGTGGCGTGGAGTGGCATGGCTGGGGAGGGAAGAGAAGACATGCTCGACGAGTATCTGGACTGTGGTGAAGGCACAAGAGGTTCGCGGTCTACATGACTGCCCGCATGGGAGTTCTGCTTACCAGCCTACTTACCTAATACACTAACCTACCCAGCCAAGGCAACTCTACACCTGCATTCAAATTATTCGGGAGCTTGCTACAGGCCTGGGAGGGGGGGACGACGACTTCTGATTGGCAGTGGCTAAAGATTTTCTCATGGTTCACTTTTTATGACCCCTGTATTTTAGTATGTATTTTGTTCGATTCCCTGGGCGGTTGCATCCCCGAGGCTTTGGCTATACCAATTCCCTTTTCTCGACGTTTGTCACGGACGGAATGTAATATTGGTCCACGTTTCGTACTTATCATATTCTTAGACCGCTATATGGGGTGCTTAGGCTCATCGGGGCAGTATGTATGCAGGGAATTCCACGGCTGCACATCTGACTACCCATGTTGGCGACCTCATAACTTAGGCGCGGCTTGTCTCCCGTCGGTTCTCCGACGACAACTCGCCTCGCCGCCGAGATAACGGCCGCGGAGACTACACGTGGCATGGCTTGCTTGTCTGACCCGAATCCTTCATTGTTGGTACAGCGAGACAAAGGCATGAGTGACGTGGCTGTCATACCATATCCTACTTACCGCCCCTTCGTTTTCGAGGCTGACGAAGGTGTCAGCCAGCCCGAAGCATTGCAGACTTTTGAGATGAGGGCTGCTTTCAGGTAAGGTACCGGTGGTAAGGCATGGACATAGCTGGATGGAGGCGAATATAGGGCGCCAATGGTGCGCACATACCCACCCGCCAGCGATCTATTTGCCAACCAATGTGCCTTTGGGAGGAACGGCCAGAGGGGTTGTTTGGTAGGTACTATGAAGTGGATAGGTGTTGCCGATGGGTTGGGACTGAGATCTCAACCCGTCACATGTATTATAAGGAATTAGAGGCAAGTGTGATTCAGGGGGCAGGATGATTGCGAACAAAATGCTACCGAGGACTCAGGTTGTTATAAGTCTGTTGCGGTTGAGGCTCTCGAAGTGTTCCGCACTTGAGGGAAATCAGAGTTGTAACGTCCTCGACGACCCCCATAAAGCACCTACGAATAAGCAGGCCGTAACTGCACCGAACCAGGCCAGGCATCGGTCACACCGGGCCGAGATACGTAGGTAGGTAGGTACCTTGGTCAGACCTGGAAATACTTGCCGTAGATAGCAAATCGTTTCGATAGAGACACAGCATCTTCCCGTTGCGTTTTGGGCAAGCCACAGGGGCTTGATGCCCGCTTCGAGCTCGACAGCGCCGGCTTCCATGTCAGCTCGCTGTCAGGCGTCAGGGGTTCAGTTTTAGGGGACGCCTGAGGGACCGCACGTGGACCGAAAATCAGCGGAAAGATTGATTCCCCTGCTGAGCGACCCCGGCTTCGCCCTATTCAGTGCCTGTAATCAATTCAATACGCGGGCGTTCAGCGCGGTGTCTGTTCAATACAGCAGTGATGGCCCAGGCGTTCGGAGTATCCACCGGCCCCGTATTTTTCCTGCCCCTAGCGCTGCGAAGCTGGGCCTTTTAGTGCGTGTCGCTCCTCTTGCTCCTCACTGAATTATTTCGGCACCTGCCATCCAACGAGTTATAGCACCTGGTAGCTCTCCATCACCATCTCGCGCCGTGCCACGGTAGGGCCAAACGAGCGAGACCAGACGAGACGAGCCGAGACGGCACGAGCGAGCGAGCGAGAAAGCTGCAAGACGGACAGAGAGAAGAGAAGGAAAAAGAAGGAGAAGCAAAAGGGGAGAAAGCGGCCGCACGACATTCCAGGCTTATCCGTCCCCAGACGTACCGAGATACATACCCTACTACCTACCACCCGGAGTCCTCCTCGGTCCACTCACTCCAGTTTGACTCCCACTCCGCGATTGATATTGCCCTTCACTTCCGTGCCGCCCCAGCTCCCCCGTCGGATGCATCTTATTACGTACCTCCTACCTTGCTCCGTACTTGTTTGCCCACGGAGCCTCGACGTGCCCGCAGTTGCTTGAGGTCGACGGGACTGACGACAGCCCAACAATACCGATCTTTCTCCTCGCCGCCTGCCATCTCAATTCCGTCGCAGTCGCAGTCGCCGCCGCAGTCGCTACTACCGCCGCCATCACTACCGTTGGTTCTCCCTACCCCGGCCAACCAAAGTGCCACCAATACCTCTACCGCCACAAGAAGGTCTACCGTCGCTCGTTTCCAACACTTAGCGCCAGCGCGTCCTCGCGCCGTGTCACTCGAGGCGTACCCAGACAGGGCCGGGACAGTGCTCAACGCCTCTGCAGAGTACCTACGCAGTCAGTAGCGAACAATCAGTGCCCGATACTACTCGTCGTCTCTCTTCGTCTGCCGATCCATCCCCGTTGGCCCCGCGGCGGCCGTAGTTCTGCAGCGCTACCTATCCACCGCAGCGTGGCCATTGCCCTATTGGAAGCGATCAAGGGAAATCCAGAAGCTCTAAGAGGATACGTTGCCCATAGCGCACAGTCATCCTTCATGGCTATCCAGACGCCACAACAGAGGTCGACGGAAAGATGAACTCCCTCAACATCATCTCGGCTCGAGTCTCCCCGCCAGCAAGCCCAGCTCCGTCACGGTCGAACTCGCTCGGCGCAATCAGCCTCGCCGTCACCTCGGCGGAGGAGGAATCGAAGGAAAGCGGCAAGGAAGAGAACGCTAGTGGTGGCGTGCCGCTGGGTGAAAAGGACCACCTCACGGCCGAGTCCGA
Organism: Barbatosphaeria neglecta; assembly: GCA_022813145.1. Taxonomy (NCBI): domain Eukaryota; kingdom Fungi; phylum Ascomycota; class Sordariomycetes; order Barbatosphaeriales; family Barbatosphaeriaceae; genus Barbatosphaeria; species Barbatosphaeria neglecta. The sequence goes on along the minus strand of JAKLNC010000001.1, from coordinate 181,766 downwards.
GGAGTTTCGGCCGCAGAAGCAACACCTCGACCTCACCCTCGGCCCTGACCTCAACTCGACCGCCAGCTCGCCGGCCATTGACGAGAACACGCCGCTCCTGCCGGCGCATGGGTCGTCAGGCAAAGATACGGGGTTGCGTTCGTCCTCTTGGCATATCTTACCACGGCGCATCGCCAGCACGTTGCTAGACTCGATCCGCTGGGTGCTGTCTACCCTGACCGCACCGGGTGTGTACCTCATTGCGTGCCTGTACGATGAGAACGGCCACTTTGCCCCTCTGCGACAACTGAAAAAATTGTTTGGGGTGCATTCTCCGGGCACGCGGAAGTTAGCCGCCGGTTACGAGGTCAGCGCATCGATGGAAAAGAGGCACGGCGGGGCCGCCGCCAGTGGCCGTCCGGAGGATATCGACGTTTCTCACACCCCACGGCGGACCGTCTCTGGGGCAGGCTCGTCCTCATCCGGGATGTCTTCCGAATCGGAGACGGAGTTCGAGAGGAGAGGTGACAGTACGAAGCGTCCTGGTAGTAGCAACAACCGCCACGGGCGGTCGAGATCGCTGCAGAACTCGGAGGAAATTGCGCCTGCCCGGCGGTCTGTAAGGATAAAACTGCACGACGACTCGCAGCGGCAGAGGAGGCACCGCAAGGCTCAGTCGGCAGCTAGTCCGCGGAAGAGCTCTGGGGAGTCAGATTCTAAGGACATCCTAGCCCAGATGAAGTCTCCTACCTCCCCGGCGGGAGCCCTGACCAAGTACCCGAGGACGCCGGCGCCACCCCGGCCCCTCATACCTCGACGGCAGCCCTCGTATATCAACGTCGAGCCCACCGATCGGACTAGCATGAAAACCTTAGTTCTGGACCTCGACGAGACTTTGATCCACAGCATGTCGAAGGGGGGCAGGATGAGCACAGGGCACATGGTGGAGGTGAGGCTCAACACGGCCTTCGTTGGCATGGGTGGGCAGACCAACATCGGCCCACAACATCCGATTCTGTATTACGTCCACAAGCGGCCGCATTGCGACGACTTCCTCCGCAGGGTAAGACATCTTTTCAGTCTCAAAGAGGAGATGCAGGGGAGATATTACGGAGTTGGCTAACACAGCCTGGTGGTGAAAGGTATGCAAGTGGTACAACCTCGTCATCTTTACGGCCTCGGTCCAGGAATATGCCGACCCCGTGATCGACTGGCTAGAGTCAGAAAGGAAGTTCTTCTCAGCAAGGTACTACCGTCAGCATTGCACATTCAGGCACGGGGCCTTCATCAAGGACCTCAGCTCGGTCGAGCCGGACCTAAGCAAGGTGATGATCTTGGATAATAGCCCGCTGAGCTACATGTTTCATCAAGGTGAGTCCTTGAATTTTTAGAAGTTATGCGTTTCTAAATTTTGGGTTTTAACATGCTTATTCCGGCGTCCTCGCCCCGCAGATAATGCCATCCCAATCCAGGGCTGGATTAACGATCCGACGGATAATGACCTCCTGAATATCGTGCCCCTATTAGAGGGTCTTCAGTACGTCTCGGACGTCCGGGCGCTTCTAGCGTTGCGAGAGGGGGAAGCTGGACAACAGGCAGCCATATGATAATACGCGGCCGAGAGGCCCATATTGTCGAATTGGAAACCATGGCTTGGCGGCTACCTAGTAGCTTGAGTACCTATTGAGTACCTATCTATCTAACTAGGCCCCGACTTAATCATCGGGACGGGGACATGAGGGCGGAGGGTGGGGTGTAAAGGCATGCGTTGGGTGGGCTTCATAAAGACGGTTGGGGCGGCGGAGTTCTACGAGCTAGGCATGAGAGAGAAGGGGGAAGGGAGGGAAGAAGAAGAATGAGGAGGGATGCGAGGCGTGTATGGACATGTTCGTGGTTGCGACATGCTGAGTAGAGATCTTGGGTTTTCATGGTTTTTGTTTTTGCTGCTTTCTGGCGGGTAGAAAGCGGGCCGGCATAGGTGTTTTGTGTTTGAGGAGCGAAGAGAAGAAAAAAAGCATCAGCATCCAGTTGCATATTATGCAGTACTGGTGGCCGGTTTCTATTGCATGTGCGCGAGCACTTGTTCGTTTGCTGTGAGGATGGGATAGAGAAGAGCGGAGTGGAGGGGAATGTAGTAATACCAGCTACTTTACCTAGTTACTTTTGGGCTCCTAGCTTTTCAGAAAACGGTCCTTCGCCTTAATTGTTGAAGTTTTACTCACGTACCTTAGAAGGGTTTGTTATTGCATTTTATCTCTGGACGTTACTAGAAGTGTGAGCTGAAGTACGAAGGCCTTCGAGGAAAAGTGGATTAGGAGGTAAGAGGTGTACCTGGCCGTTTTGGAGGGCCCCTCCGTTACTCTTACAATTTATATCGATACGCCTTTGAAACATCGAGATGACCCTCCTGTGCTCAGAATACCTTACCTTTTCTCTAGTGTATGGCTGCGGTCGCCCTGATCTCCAAATACGTGACATGTCTTCAATTTAGATGCCTTCTATCTCACCCCACTGCCGCTGTGGCTCGCGCGACGGGGCCGGCCTAAACCTCAAGCGTGGAGGCTGTATTCTCTAACTACACCCCCTCCCCGCACTTCGGATAAAATTCTCTTTCGTCTGGTCTGTTGGGTTCCGTGACCGGACCCACAACAAGGCACATAGCCACTTGCAGAGTGGTAAGGCTGAGCTTTGGCCGCTTTCGTGGCGGCCAACTCTCTTATATCCCAGCTAACTCTCTTTTCTCCCAACTTTCTTTTCCCCTAAGCTTTCTTTCTCCCAATTTAATCCTTCGTATATTTTCATTTTCATCACCCGAGTGAGCCGAGAGCCCAGAATAACTATCACTATGGACAGCAATTTTGCTTCGCGCGATGATCTCAAATTGGTCCGTCACAATCTCGACATTGTTCTAGAGATAGCTTAGTGGGAGACGGTCAGCCTTCGAGATTCCATCAGCGAGGTCGCGGCAGAATTACGGGATGACACATCAGAACTACGGGGTGTCACATCAGAACTGTGGGGTGTCGCATCAGAACTGCAGGGGTTTATGGAAGGAGTCTGCTGCTGATTCGGCCCTGTCCAAATCCGGTTCAACGACGCAAACAAGCGGCCCAACACCGTGGACGACCGGTTCAACGACGTGGACAAACGATTCAACGCCGTAGACGACCGGTTCAATCGTCTCGAGTTAGAGACGCTGTGCATGAACGCGCGCTTTCGCAACTACACGCTGAAGAACCCGGCGATGCGAATCACGCCCTTGCCCGCGTACCAACAAGAGAGGGGCATCGTCCACCCAGATCCAGCCTCGTTTCCGCGCCACGCCCGGGAGTTCTACGCCCTGCGCGACACCTCGGACGAGCGGCGCTACCGCATGCTGGCCTACCTGATCGCCTTTTACGACGTGCGGCTGGAGACGGAGTACGACGACGCACACGACACCGCCGGCCCGGCCTCGGCCTCGGACACGTCGTCGTGGTCCCTCGAACCGATACCGTCGGTGGGGGCCGGCGATGACCAGTCCGCCGCGGCGGAAAGGGCGCGGGCGATAGCGTACCCCGACCACGCGGTGGAGATGCTGGAGGGCATCCTCGGCCTGAGCGAAGACAACGTCATCAAGTACGTCGAGAGGCGGGCCGATGAGAACGCGCGCCGGGCCCTGCGGCCGCCGAACCAGGGCCGGCTGCAGCGCTCCGCTGATCGGGGGGGTGCGGCGCCGTCGTCCAGCAGTTGGTCGAGGCGCGAGTCGCTGAGCCCGTTCGGGGCCCGGTCGCAAACCACGAGGAGGGGGGGCAGCTCGTCGGCGGAATTAATCTTCTCGGACCATGCCTAGTACCTAGGCGCTCTTGACTCCGATCGGCGACAAGGGCCATCCATGTGCGCTGCCTAGCAATAAGGGAACCTCGCGAGGTCCCCGGAAACGACTTGCAGCCATCATCGTTCGACGGACAGAGTTGGTAACTTGCTAGGCTGGGGTTGGAGGCTGAGAGGTGAAGCGCATCGTCGTGTGCGAAGAAGGGTAATAGGCACTGGTGGGTCAGATGATTGAAAACGGGGCCAGTTCAACTCATTCCATGCGGCAAGTCGAGCGGGCTTCTTTCGTCTATGTATGATGTGGATGCCGGAGTATTCAGGTCGAGGCCTAGAATCATGGAGGTCATGCAGCCTCATGCTCGATTATCAACAAGTTTTCAGGCCGGGTCCGCTGGAGCGATCCCCTGCCGGCCACCCCGCAAGCCCGGGCATCTGGCTACGCCTGGCACGCCTGGCTAGCCACGGCTCTCAGGAGAAGTGGGCCCTTCGCTGAGTCGCCCCACTATCAGCTCCCAGACGGTGACGTCATCATTTCCTCGATGAACAGAAGTGACGAAAGAGAAAGGTCGAGTACGCCAGTTGCTCTCTGCAAGGTTCGCGCTTCCGACTGGGCAGGTAGCACCTGATATAAAGACCGCCGGCCATCCCGTCCTGCTATACACTTGCCTTGCTCTCTCATTCCTACCAATTCCCCTCCATTGACCCGCCGTTGTCTTCTCCCACTGAACTGCAATCCGTCAACCCTTACGCCGTCAACGGACCCGTATCGACCTCCAGAAAACCTCGCAGAAATCGCCATGTCTCTGCAGTGTGAGTGTTCCCCTTCCTTGGCGAGGATGCCTTCCTCTCGGTAGACCAATTAGCTCGTTCGGGGCCTCCGAGCGTGTTGGAATCCGAGGGGAAAGCTGGGAATGAATCCTAGCCAAACTCTGGATAACTGCCTCGACTCACGAGCGCATGCACAGGAGCTGTATACCCATCCTCTAGGCTGAGGTTTGTTGGCTAACACGGCCCCCCCGCCGCAGACTTCCCCTCCGTCAAGCCGTCGGCCATCGCCCTCGGCACCCTCTTCACCCACGGCACCGAGCTTGCTGGTACGTAACCAAAACCAAGCTTACCTAGGTGCCGTCGACACCTCCAAAGGCCATCAATACTAACAACCCCCCGCCCCCCAGTCCTGAGCCCTATCTTCGGCCAGGCCTACCACCGGGCTAAGGCTTCCAACTCCACGGAGGAGTTCTTCCGCACGAAGCAGGCGCAGTCGGCCGGCCTCGTCTGGAGCGCGTCCATCACCGGCTCGGTACTCCAGAGCTATGCCATCGCGGCCCTGATCAATGCTACGGGTACTCTGAGCTACAAGGGCGCCGCTTCGCTGGGCTCACTCATCTTCCTGGCCACCAGCGCCCCTGCCGTACGTCACGCCCACCAACTCCCATTGGATTCCCAGAATCCCAGGCTCTCCTACTTCCCCTTTCACACTTCACCGCTAAAAAATATGCACGCTTCCAGTATATCAGTCAGGTCTTCGTCGAGAAGAGGCCCTGGGAGACAATTGGCATCAACCTCGTGGCTAAGCTGGCCGAAACGGTCGGCCTGGCCACCTTTTTGACCTGGTGGGGCACCCGGACCAACCCCTTCGAGTAAACCGGAGGCGAGACGATACTTCCATTTCTGGGCCCCCCTTCTTCCCTAGGGATGGGCCAGAAAGGGGGAAGATAGAGGGCGAAACAAGGGCTTTTGCTCTGACGTGAATATGAATGGGGAGGCAGGACTTGGGTTTCGTGGCAAGGGACTGGGATAGGGAGAGGCCGTGAGGATACGGTGGACGACTATCTCCATTACTTGTATTCTATCAACTTATTAAGGCTCTCTTCGGCTGCCTACGAATTAGGTCAACTCGGTCAGATAATTCTTTCGCGCGCCGTCCGACGCACACAGAGCTCTACCTACCTATCGTCTAAACACTACTGTGCGTTCTGATGATCGCCCCCGATCAACGCGTATTTCCGGTATTATAAGACCATGGAAATACCCAGGCACATCGCTGCGGAAGTACCTAAGGTACAGGTAGTTAGCCAAGCATGAGGTGCGAGATGGGCGGCGAAGACCACCATGCCTTTGAATGTACCCTGCCATTTTAGGAACCCCCGTTTTCCCATGTCCGGGGAGAGGCCCTCCTTGGTTCTCTCCCAAACGCCGGAAGTACAGAAAAGAGTATCGCAGCCGCCCGATGCCACGCCCCCCTCCTTCCTTCCTTCCTCTTCATCCCTTTCCGTTTGTTTCCTGCTCCCCTGGTGGTGGGAGCGGGTATATACACAATGGATACAAGCGAGTTACGGAAAACAAAGGTCCGATCCAATCCAATCAGATCAGGCCCTTCATCTGCCGCTCGAACTCCTTCTGCGCCAGCTTGGCGAGCTCCTGGTAGGCCTCGGCATACTCGGCGGCAGTGGCCTCCTCGTCGTCGCCGCCGTCGTCCTTGGCGACGTCCTTGCCCTTGCTCTTCTTGCCCTCGGGCCGCAGCATCACGACGGAGGTGGGGCGTTTGGTCTTGGCGGCGGCGCCCAGCTCAGCGCGCGAGGGCACGAATAGGTACGGCGCGTTGACCTGCTCGCAGGCTAGGGGGAGGTGCATGATCACCTCCGCGGGGCTGATGTCGCCCGCGATGATCACGATGCCGGGGATCGAGGCCGCCGTCGAGGGCGTCTTGGCCGGGGCTTTGCGCAGGGCCTTGTTGACTTCCTTGACGCCGCGCAGGATGGCCGAGTTCTTGGCGGCTGAACCCGAGGTGTGAGCGAGCTTGCTTGCGCGGAACGATATTTCATCTCGTAAGGGAAGAAAAAGAGCCAAAAAGAAAGAGAGAGAGAGAGAGAGAGAGAGAGACGTACCTTTCTTTACGCACTTGTACACCTTCTTCTGCTGCTTCTCGTTCGCCAGTGGCAGCGCAAACACGACGAGGGCGCCTCGGATGGGCACCGCAGCCTCCTTGTCATCTGCTGCCTCGTGGTCGCTGTCGCCGTCCTCATTCATCCTGACGTCCTGCTCCTTCTCATCCTCCTCCTCTTCCTTCTTGATCTTCCTCTCCTTCTTGGCCTTCTTATCCTTCTTGTTGGCGGCTTCCTCCTCGGCTACGGAGGCGGAGGCGGAGGCTTGCAGGTGCTCGTCCAGGGCCTGCGCCAGCTTCTCCTTGTGCTTCTTATCCTTCTTGTCCTTCTTGCTCTTGTGCACGCCCTCCTTGTCGGAACGCTTCTTGTCCTTCTTCTCCTTCTTCTCCACTACGGCTGTGGAGGCCATTGTTGCAGTCTGATAAGTGAGACGCCGGCTTTGAGGAAGAATAAGTTGGGATCGCCGTAATAATGGGCCTGAGATTGATCTGTGGCTGAATATTATCGTCGCTCTGGCAAGAGGACAATTGCTTCTACTGTTGCTGGAAGTTGTCGCCTTCCAATTTTTAGTTCGCCCTCTTCTGCTTTGTCTGACGCGTTCCTGCAGCTATCGCGGTCAAGAAGTGCCGCCAATATGAGAAAAATCTGGGAGCAGGGACGTAAGAGAAAATCGGCGGCAAGCTGGCCTAGGAGAATTGGGAGCAAGGTTGTTGTTCTTTTAGAAAAGCACCTTGGACTGCCGCAGCTGTGGGGGGGGGGGGTTGAGATGAAGCTGCGGAAGGCGTCCAGTGCAGGTTGCAGTTGATTTTTCTTTAGCGGATCGCTTCCGTTGAGTTCAAGTTGGGTCGAGTCCTCCGTCTGCGAAACTTTTTGGCGCACTAATATTTTACCGGATGCCGCTTATCGCTGGAGGGTTATCTATGCTATCTGATTGGAGAAGGCAAAAAGCTCTATTCCAACTCCACCATGTTATCTTATCGATCTGTTCAAGACCCCTAATAGCACCACTAAGGGTTGAGATTGCTGAGTTTGGATTAAGCATGAACATGTTGGACGATCTCCATCTCAAGTTACAAGGAATAACTTCTAGGGGTGTGCACTACACACCCCCAAATCCAGAGAGACTTACACACCAGCATGGAGGGTTTTCAAGTCTCTCAATGGCCTAACTAGTTCTACCTGGTATATTCAAAGACATCCCCCATCCCACACCCATGATGCTTTCCGGGATCTTCACCTTGGGTGCCTAGGTTTCATAGGCTTGCCACGTTTAAGCAGTAAAAATCAGACAGGCAATTTCGCTACGCTATGATGAGTGGTGCCTCGTCTCTCCCGCCCCCCAAAACGCCGGTCTAGATGTGAGAGAGCCAGGTGAACGTGAGAAGTCATAATGGGTACATGCCTTACCGCCTATCCGCCAACCAGCCTGCCCCACCAGGTTTGATGGCAAGGAACAAAGGAGAGAAATCAATCTGAAAGGTGGCAAGTAACCTCATCATACATCGTTTTGTTTCAGCTCATCGTGGTTGCCCTCACCATCCTATACGCCGAGGTTGGAGAGAAGAAAAGGGCTATACTAGCTGGAAATAGTCCAGAGTGATGCCAGAGCTCGATATCGAGGGCCTTCTTTCCTCCCTGGGGCCGTCTAGACCCGTCTAGGCCCTGATTTATATTTCTATAAATGATGTACCTTCGTTAGTAGACTATACAAATCTTCCTCCAGAATAGACTGAGTGACCGGGAGAGGAGGAAGCGCCAAAAAAGAGAACCGAGAGAACTTACGTCTTCCATCCTGCGGATGTTTTGCGGGTCGAGGCTGTTCGTCGCTCCCATCAGGGTCTGCCCGATAGCCTTTGTGGCGCCGATAGCCGGGCGGAAAACGATGGTCGGCGCGTGGCGGACGACGACCCTGGCGGCACCCGTGGCGCTGGTGCTCTCGCGGACCTCGGCCGGCACGGCGATGATAGCGTCCTTGGCCATGTTGATGTCCCGGGCTAGACTGCGGTACGCATGGCGCAGGCCCTGCACCACGCCCGTGGGCTGGTCCGCGTACAGGCTGATCTGCTTCCGCTCCTCGTCCTCGAGGTCGTCCTCGTCACCGCTGCCGCCCACGTCGGCCCAACCCGACGTCCGCGCACTGCCTTCTGGGTCCTGCACCAGCATGCCTTCGGCGCCTTGCAGCACGTACTGCGTGCCTGTGGCCACCTTGGCCCCGAGCTTCACGAGCTCCGTGCCCGTCGACTTGGCGAATGCGGCGGCGCCCTTGGAGATGGACCGCACAATGCGCCCGTTGCGCTTGTATTCCTGGATGGGGATCTCAATCAGGTCTCGGAAGCCGCTGCCCACGTTGACTAGCGACCGCACCGGCGCCAGCCCGGCCAACACCGTCGGCAGCTGGTGGCGCTTGATGTCGGGCATCCAGATGTTGTTGAGTTGCTGCCCCAGCTTGTCGAAGCCCGACACGCCGTAGATGATCGTGTGCCGCATCACCATGCGCGAGCTCTCCAGGATCACAAAGTTCATGAACTCCGTCGTGTGGCCCGACCGCAGGCCTGCGTAGTCCACCCGCTTCGGCTTGAAGTCGAGCTGTACCGGTATATCCATCACCTCCGCCCTCTGGATGAACGGGACGTCGCTGGGCGACGTGTGTATCGGCGCCGACTCGTCCTTAAACTCGAAGAAGCGCGTGATAAAGTCGAGCGCGTCCTGATCCACGTGAAGACGGAGGGGCAGCATCCGGACCTTGAGCACGAGCTCCGTCGCCGCCACGTCCGGGACCGGCTTGACCACCAGCAGCTCCAGGTGGGCCATGTCGTTGTCGATGGGCCGCTCGCCAGCATCCCGGTCGTACGTGGCGAACTTCTTCCATGTAGACGTCGGCACGTGGTCGAACACGTTGAGGTCGCGGACCCGCACATCAACCGATGTCTGCGTCTCCCCGGAGCCGGGCGGGAAGGCGACCACATCCACGTTGACTCCCGCCAGCTCGAACGTGATCTTGTGGTGTCTGCTGCGGTTGAGCTTCAGCCTCTTTGCCCTCGGACGGTGGGCCACGCCAGTTCTGTTGGACGTCGTCGCCGTCGCCGTCGTCATCGTCGTGACAGACTCCGTATCCGCCGTCGTGTCCCCACCACCGCCGCCGTAGATGTTCCGGTTGATAGTTTGCGTCAACTCCCGGGGGTCGTGGTTGGCCGGGATGCCGATGTAGATTGAGTTGAAGAGGAAGTCGCCGATCACGGTCTCCTCCTCGTCAAAATCTTGGTCGTACCCCGATCTCCGTCGAGACCGTGTGTGCCGCTCGGAAGCCTTGTTCTCCACCTCCTGTACTGTCTTGGTGATGACGTCCCGCGTCCGCTGCCAATCGTACCCGTCAAACAGGTTCCAGATGACATGGACGTCCCGCACCCGCAGTCGCAGCGGCGAATTCTCGACCTTGGTGTCATTAGACTTGTCGTACTCGTTGCGCGCCGAGTTCCACCGGTGTGCGGTTCCATCGACGCCAGACTGCGCCCCAAAGAAGTCCTCCTCCACCTCCAGCTCGCCCAGCTCGGACGAACCGCCTCCGGCCATCCAGCCCTGAGTCGCCGTGCGGTCCGACATGATCGAAGATGCGTCGAACAGCTTCTCCGCAACCTCGTGGTCGCTAGAAGACCCGGGGTACGACAGCACAAGCGGGCTCGAGTCGATCTCGTCGAGGTCCTCGTCGCCGCCCGGCTCCTCATCGATGATGAAATCGTCCTCGAAGTTGTAATTACCCTCGGCCCTTCCAAAGGCGTCCAGGGATATCGAGGCCAGCAGGTCCTGGACGGGCATAACCTGCGTTTTGAACTTGATCTCCCTACTAGGTGGCGTCGGCGGAGTCAGGGCGTTGGCCAGCGCGATGAGCGTCTGCGTCGAGTCCGCGCACGTCTCAAGGACGAGGAGGTCGTCCCGTAACTCCACCTCGACGCAACTCTTTCCATCCTCGCACGACGTAACGCTGACGGTCACCTTGGCCGATGAGATCTGGCATATATCCACATAACCCCTGGCGCAAAGGCGGGTAGCCATGTCCGACCTGCTCGCGGAAGCCCGTTGAGTAGGAGCCGGAGCGAACGCGACGTTCCTCGAGCTCACATTTGACGCATCATCAATAAGAAGCAGCGACACTTTGTTGAGATACGCCACCGCCCCGACTTTATCGTCTTTGGGGAGTATCACTTCAACACGCGCATCGACGAGGACGACGTTCAGCTTGGACGTGGAGCCTAGGGGATTCAGACCGAGGACACAGTCGTGGAACGCAACATCCACCATTGTCAACTTCGTCGCGCTTGTTGACGCAGCTTTTCCTACGACAGTGCTTTTTCCGTCCATACGGTGGTGACTGGTGAGTGCCGAATGTGCGTGCTCTCCGAGGTTGGCCACCGACGCAGCGAGGCTGGCCTCGAACTCTTCGGGAGTGGCGTCGGCGGCGAGATCCATGATGTCCATGAGCGTAGGGACCCTGTATTCGATATTCAGGCCACGCATCTTGACCTTTATGACAGGCTCCATCTCGTCACCAATCATCCGTACCCTAAGAACTGGCGTCGGGGAAGAGGCCACTGCTTTGGCCGGCGATGGCGATGAAGAAGACGGCGAGGCCGCAGGTGAGCCGACGAGCTCCTCGATCTCATTACGGCGAACAGCCACGTCATTGACTGCAAACGCAAGCAGGGACGGTATCGAGATGTGCGCAGTTTCAAAGTCCCTGAGCGACGCCTGGATCCTACCCAGCCGGCCTCCGATGTCCACCGACAAGTCCAGTTTGTGGACTAGAGCTAGCGTCAGCAGGCCAGGCCTGTCGTCCTCCGGAAGATATTTGGCCACGGTCCCCAGCCGGGCGAGCTCTTCGCCGAGGGCGGGCAAATAGGCCAGCTGTGGGATGTTACGGATGTTGACGCTGACGTCGTCGAGGTTGAGCCGGAGAAGCGGTCCCTTTCGCCTCTGTCTCAGCAGCATGTCGACCATGACGACGTCGTCCTCGTCGAACTTGACCTTGGATGGCGTGATGAGCTCAAGGAGCCTCTCTAAGTCCTTATCCTCGGGCGTAGGTGAGTAATCCAGCCGCGTGTTCGATATCTCAACACTGATGGGTGTCTCCCCTCGGGAGTTCCTCAGTCTCGGGCCGGATAGCCGTACTTTGCTCAGGCCGATGCCGATACCCTCGTCCCGACTCACCAGCTTCACCGCACTTGTGTCGAGAGTTATGCTGCACTCTTTGCCCACAAGGCCTAGCTGGAAGCCACCTATCCTCATATCCACTTTGATAGTCCTGACCGGGGGCGATAGCCTCTCTGAAGAGGGGGCGGCCTCCGCAAGCGTCTCGAATCTGACCCCCCGAGCCTTCTGTGCCGGCTTGGGTTGTGAGGATTTCGCGCTCACAGCCTGCGAGGCGTTGGATGTCATGGATGAGCTGACATTCAAGAAGCTGCTAAGACCGCCAAACCAACTGAACGTCTCGTCCAGCCGCTGCAGATCGACCATGACACGCAGGGGCAGCGTGTTGATTTCGCATTTGGTCCTCTCCGCGTTCTGTGACAACCGAACACAGACGTCCGCCCCGGCCGGGGGGAAGGTATCCCGGACGGAAGCCCGCATTTGTGCCCGGCGGTCGAACGAGACGATATCTGCGTCGACATAACCGAATCTGAACCTCTCGAGATCCACCGACACGTTCGTTATATCCTGCGACCCCGATACAGCGATGGTTAGGTTCTCCAGAATCGACTGGAGGAGGATATCAGCGCTGGAGTCTGGCGCTTTAGCTTCCGCGAAAAACCTCTCCGCAGTATCAGCGACGCCGACCAGTTTCTCGAGGAAGAGTAGCGAGATCTTCTCCGCCGTGATCCTGATTTCTGGAAAGGGGGAGGGATCCGCCTTTTCTGCCGCCGCCGTAGCAGCAGCAGCGGAGGTAGCCGCCGCGCTCTCTTTCAGGCTGCTACTTCCTTGCTCCGCCTTGAAGGAGTCTAGGAGCTTAGAAACCACCTTTGCTAGCAAGAATCCGATGGAAGCATCGAAACAGACTTCCAGAGGGGCCAGAATAATCTCGATAGAGTCGCTATTGTGGGCGTCCTGGCTCTGGGGGCTCTCCTGGCTATGCCGCTCCTCATGTGGCACAACCACTGACTGTCCCTGAGCTGAATGGACCGAAAATGAGCCCGGGAGATGTGGCGATACCTGCTTCCCTGAAGAGCCTGCCGTCTGAACCTGAATGTGTTGATGATGCAAAGGGACGTAGACCGAGACGGACTTCAGGGATAGGACCTCCTTCACAATTCGCGTTGGGCCGCGAGGCGTCGCCGCCTCGTCTTGCCCGTCCGGATCCTTAGCCCCCGATGCCTCCTCCCGGCCACCATCCGGCATGGCCTCACCGATACCTTCATGGCCTGCACGAAACCCCGGGTATTCCCCCTCTTCGTCCCGCTGCTCATCTAGCCTTGCAGGTCCGGGGATGTCCCGTATCGACGCAGCCAGCGCCTCTGAAACAGCCGTGGGGAACCGTCTCTTAGCTGGCGATGTCTCAGGACTTGACTCTCCAGAATCCCAAGCACCAGGCATAGCATTCCGCAGCCTTATGGACTCGGTCTGAGAAAAGGCACTCATGTACATGCTCTCGGCCTCCTCGTGACTGAAAACCTGAGATTGACTTAGGTCCTCTCTGGGGTCGTTACCCGAGCTCCCGCTGCCTGTGCTAGAGTGAGTGGACCCGGCCATCTGCTCGACGTCGGTGTCACGAACACGAGTAGACTCTTCCAGACTCCGTAGTGCGGGCTCCGACCGTGCCGTTCGGGCGTCAGATCCCCACGTCGATTTGCTTTCTGCTCCCACAATTACTGAGCGTGCAGGGTCGCCAGTTAAAGTCGGCCGTCCAGATTCCTGGTAGAAAGAAGCCCGAGGGGTCGACAACGAGGATGTTGGTGGCTCGGCATCCCCTTCGCCTTCCTCACCAGAACCGCTCTCGAGCTCGTAGGGTATGTTGAACGCGTCCTCGCTGTCCTGGAGTGGATACTCGCTCTGAAAAAGAGCATCTGACTCGGCCTCGGACAAGCTGGAACCTGCCATACTGTCCTCATTCCCCTCCCCACTGTCCTCATCAAGGGGTAATGTGGGAGCGCGGGAGGGCGGATTACGCGACGAGATGATCGGCGACTGTGATGCTTGTGAAGACGGCATCGACGAAGTCCGTGATAGGGTGGTGAACACGTTTGCCTCAGAGATGAGGAAAGCTCGAACATTATCGAGGGAGATGTGCCGTTTGCCTTCCTTCGGTACAATCTTGGGCGTTGCATCCTCCTTGCCCGGGGTCTGCGTCGTGACCCCCTCGACGTTGATACCCTCCAAAGACAGCTGAAACGTCACCAACTCAGGGGTGCTCGAAGCCGTGTCTACTGGAACCTCAATATCCAGCTGGAAGGTCACATCCGCGATGCAGATCTGTGTCCGGTCGACGATTCCCTGAAGGAAGTCGGTAAGGAATGCAGGGAGGGAAAGCGCCTGGCCTGTGCCGTATTGGTGATCCTCCTCGGTCTCGAGATCGGATATAGAAAGTGAAGCGCTCATGTCCTGTGTCTCCGCCGCAAGAGCCTCCTCTAGTTCCTTCTTCTCGTCCGAGGGCTCCAGCTCGAGGAAGGACTGCGCCAGGTCCGCGGCAGTTGGGACGACTTCGGCTGGGTCCAAAGGAGCCTTTTCCCTTCTTCTCTTCTGCTTCTCCGCCTCCCCGTCCTTCGCGGACACCTTCAGAGTAACCTGGACCCCTGACACTTCTATTTGTATGGGGCTCGAGAAGATATCGACGGGGAGAGTGACACGGAGGAGTATGACCTTGGCTTTCTGCACGCTGAACGCCGGCGGGAGTTTGAGTAGCTTCGTGAGTTTCTGGTTGCGGGCACAGATCAGCTCCAGTTACTCACGGGCTAGAAAGGGGTTGTAGAGGGGCGGCAAGCTGAGGAGGGCTAGGGCCAGAGTGAAGGCATAGTTACACGGGGGGACGGGATACGTAGGACTATTACACACCTTCACTTTCACGCCGACATCCTTGAACTCTAGGACGGTCTTCATGCCCCATGCCAGATCCAGCTTGTCTATGTCCAGGCTCTCCGCATCGAGTATATCGAAGCGCGACAGGGCATACCGCAACAGCCGCTTGGGCATGTTGGAGCTCCTGAAAGACTGAAACAGCGACGCCATCTCGACGGACTGTGCAGATAGGTAGGTGATAGAGTTGCTCTGCGGGTTTGCGGGTTGGGAGGGGAAGCAGAGGACCACGTAGATGAGGTGCGAGTTAGTCGGGTGGTTGGCCGGTCCGTTGGCCGATCGGTCACACAGGCAGCGAACAGGCGGGCAAGAGCCGCTGGTAGGAGTCGCCGGCAAGCACCAAGGCAGCCCGGTAAGTTAAGGAGGGAGATAGGACTAATAAGTGGTAATGATGAATAATATTCCGTCACCAGGACGAATGAAAAGACAGCGAGTGCGCCGTGTCGGCGTGGCTGGACAGCGTCGAGCTACGAGATGCGCCGATGGTCATTGTTCGGGCTCCGGTATGGAGAAGCGCCAAGGCGGGGGTAGGCGGACAGCAGTCGAGAGCTTCCTCGGACAACGAAAGGCGAGCAGCAGACAAGCGCTCTTATCGGCAGTCTAAAGGTATGAGCGGGGGGATGGATGGAGCAATACTGCTGAGCTGTTCTTGTTTGCAACAGCCCCCGCAACACCGTAAACAGGTGGCAACACCTCTGCCGAAAGCAGAGAGAGAAGAGAGCGAGAGAGGAAGAGGCGGGGGAGGAAACATTCGAAGAGCAAGGCGAGCTCTCGCGCCTGTAGGCTCGGTGTTGAAGCACCTGGCAGCCTGCTGGGAACCGCATCCGCCCACACTAGGCTGGCATTAGCCACTAATAACAGGATCCACTGCAGCAGCCACCAGCAGTCAGCCAGACACGCCAGACAGCCCACCAGCCCACTCGGACCCGTGACAAGATAACATCAGGGCGAACCTATCATTTGACCTTATCGTTAAGTTATCGACGGCGGATCCGCTCAGCGTTCCATGAGGGTACCACCTGAAGGCCCTAGTGGACGCTGTGCTAATAACGCGCCGCCACTGCAGCCCCCCGCCGCGTCAGTCACCTGCCTGTCTTACGGGCACGCTCAACAAGGGACGATTTACGAGCGAGCTAACCCAATAACGCGAGAAACGTCGGTCAATGTAGGTAGCTTTATTTCTCCTGAATCAGGCCCAGATCAACACTAGATTTAGCGAATTCCTCCTCCGTCCAGTTTCAAAATGGAAATAAGCTCGCATGTAGTGGGAGGAAGGGGTAAAGTAAATGACAGCGGAGAGCACATCACGTATGACGCTTTCAAGGCGCGTATCTCTCCGACAAGAAGCCACTTATCCAGTATCCTTTCTGACTACGGAGGCCACCTCCTACTTATGGGGATATATAAGACTGAGGAGACTTGGCTACCTACGGTTAAGGGATCGAATCCATAATTTTCCTCCAACACTTTCCTACCGGGCCTATGGAGTGATTGCTCAGGTGTTGTCAAGCCATCTACCGCTTCGCCCTAGCATCCCTTTGCAACACTTCGCATGACAGCAGGAGCGCCTATCATTCATTAGCTTACATCCTTTTACGCAATCAGCGAGGCTGTGTGAGACGACTCATCCGCTACTGGTAGGCGGACAGGCTGCAAGCACGCACGATGGCTCGTTGGTGCCTAGATTGATGTGGAAGTAGGCACCCAGGTATGTCGGTTCTAAATCTCCGCTGAGCTCTTCTCTTCCGCTACCCATACATTTAGCAGGCGCTCGCTCAAGGTCGCTCTCTGATACGTCCGAGGTTGGCATATATGCAGGCCGGGGCTGCCCGTCTGCATCCACGGATGTGGCTATCTAGGGCTAGCTACATAGAGGTTCGTACCCAGTCCATGCTCCTACTGCGAGCCGTTGCGCGATGTCACCGTTTCCGCCGATAGCTCAGCACCAGCAGTGTTGTTATTGCTGCCGCTGCCGCTGCCGCTGCAATTGTTGCTGATGCCGTTTCGACCGTACGCCTCGGCAATCCTCCTCCCCACCGACTCCCCGCTCCAGTACGCCCCCGTCGCCGTGCCCAGCGCCACGAAGGGCGCCGTGTGCTCCCCCGCTAGCCAGAGCCCCTGGTGCGGCAGGCCCTCGCGCATGACCTTGATATCCTCATCACCGGCCTCCAGCCCGACCTGGAAATTGCTGTAGCTCCCGTTGCCGGCAAGGTCGTCGTGCAGCCAGTCCGTCGCCAGACAGGCCGTCGGCTGGCAGTCGGGCGACGCCGGCTCGTAGTGTGGCAAGCGAGAGTAATACGGCCGGAAGAACTCGTAAAGGTATGCGTCCTTCTCTTCCTTGGTGGCGAGCTGTGAGACCGCATCCGTCAGGAAGCGGGACTCGTCTCCGTAGATATAGAACAGCAACGTCGGGTGCGACGTCGACGGTGACAAGGACCCCAGCTCCACGGTCTCTTGCGTCCACCGCTCCGGGTTGGAGTCTAGGGCGTAGTTGGGCAACAGCCACTGGCAGAAGCCGTGGATGGTGCGCCCTTCCGTGCTTGGGATTAGCCAGAACGCCTTGGCGAAGCTGATGTACACCTTTCGAGACGGTCAGCATGCAAATGCCAAGTGCTTGCTACAATGGGAGGGGGCACTGTTCATACCTTCTCTAAGGAACCATAACCGATGCTTCCGATTGCCCTACAGAGGCGGGCGGGGAGGGGCGGCTCGAAAGCAGCCAGGTTCCGTTTCAACCACCCGAGCGGCGCGGTTAGAACGATCTCGTCGAAGTCGAAGGCTTTGCCGTCGTCCGCGACTGCCCTGACAGCTTTGGCGTCCTCCGTCTTTCTTACGATCGTCGTTACCGTTGTATTATATAATATAGTGGCGCCTTCGACGGCTGGCCTCGCTACCAGGTCGAGTATCCTATGATACGTCCCGGCACAGAACAAATTTTCTAGTGCTGACGGTTAGAAACTATGTCAAGCTGCTGCTGCAGCGGCACTACTACTTGCTGCTGCGGAAAGGCTAATAGGCGTGAGGAGCTGCCGACTTACCGCCCTCGAGGCACTCTTCCAGCCAGAAGAACTTGAGGCTCTGCTTCTGGATGGGGCTCCCAACGAAGGCCCCCCAGAGCTCTGCCATCTGCATGACCATACTCCGGCGGCTCTCAAAGTCTTCGGTCGTGGGCGGGATGGCCTCGTGGATCTTCTGCTGGAAATAGTCGAACAGGCTCTCCTTGGGGTCTATATCGTTAGAATGGCCGTTGGAGTGCCGGAACGCATCATCCACGATTTGCCACATGATAGCAGCATGGATTTTACCCTCGTCCAGCGGGAGGAGCTCGCCGTTCTGATCAAAGACGTACGAACTGTCCCCCCAGTTCGCGAGGGTCGTCTTTGTCTGCTGGGCTAGGTCGAGGATGGGGTTGCCCTTGGTCCCGTGGATCCAATTCGGGCCCATGTCAACTAGGTGTCCATTTGGCAGTCTTTCTTGGTGCAGCCGGCCCCCCAGACGGGGCCGACCTTCCAAGACCGTGACCTGGAAGCCGTAGTGTAGGAGGATATCCGCGCATCGCAAGCCCGCCAAACCGGCGCCGATGACGCCGATATGAGGCTTCCGATCCGCCCTCCGAGTCTTACGCTGCGACGCCAGGGGTGTAAGTAAAGAGTCCATTCTTGTCCGTTGTTCTCATCTCGTCCCTACTTCGCATGGATTTTTATCGCAGGGACACAACAGCCCGGGACGCAACAGATTCGGAATGGAGAATCTTGTTCAAACAAACAAAATATCAAAATATGATGCAGGATGATGACCAATGGGAATATGTGTGGGTAGGAAAGGAGGTAGGGAGTGGGCCTTCTTACCGTCTCGGTAACACCAGAAGACGGGGAATGCTGGCCAGGCGCTGTCTCCGCAATGGTGTATCGTCGAATTCCTTTAAGATCCTGGTAGATACGCGAGGTGCTTCGATGGCTGGCACTGGAGCAGGAAAAGGAATAGGCATCCATGTTAGCTCGGCCGGATGGGTGATCGCTGAGAGATATCCGGTTGTGGTATAAAGATGCTGGTAGGTGACAAGAGAGAAGAAGTGAATCTAAACGATGATTCTTGTTGATGCTGTGGTTCTAGACAATAATGCCATAGGGAATATTTATTAGGGTGAAGGTAGGGAGACCTAGATGTATCTTTCTCCCTAGAGGTCTCACAAGCGCACAGGTGCACAGGTGTACAAGCAGCAGAAACAGAGATGTGAGCGGTAGTCAGTGAAATACAGGACAAGAGCCTACGCAAAGCATGGCAGCACTAGCCTTCTGTTGAGGTAACTGCGAGGCTTCGGCCTCTAAATACCGTGGGCGCTCTTGGTAGCCAACCAGAAGGGAAAGCAAAACTGTCCTCCGCAGTCGCACTGATAGGCGATAACAGACCTGACACACAGGAAAGGGAGGACCTGCTATAGCACGGTGGATTTCCCAGTTTCGCTGACTATAAGTGCTAGGCAGTGCAGGCACTTTGTCCTTAGACTGACCGAGCCGGAGCCAGTGACCCGCGAGCCGCCCTCCAGCCTGCGGTTTCGATGGGGGTTCTCCCTGGCGGCAGCGAGCCATTCGGCTGTTTCCACGACTAGAGGGGCGAGCTGACCAGGATTGGGGAGTTCCATGGCTGTTAGCTCGCAGCCGACGCCGCCAGGCCAGGCCTAGCACTGGTGGGTTTGAAGATAGAGCATCTCTGGTGCCACGCGACCAATGGCAACTTGCCTAGTCGGCATGCGCCAGACCACTTGGATGTCTCGGGAGCAGCAGGACATGCCTGAGTCATGCCGTCATGGGGTGTCCCGGGCGGTGGAGTTCCGAAGACGGTGTGCCGCGATCTGGCAGGAAGCGCCAGGCTGGCAAAGAGGCAAAGTGCAGGAGCCCTGGAGGGGCCTAATAGGAATTGCAACGTACTAGAGGTGCAACCGGCATGTGATGGTGGCTTGAGGGGAGACTCCCTGATGCCGCAAGCAATGGAAAGCCAAGCAAGCCATGCGATAGGGAGCTGCCTGGTTATCAAAAAGAAAGAGATCCCAAAGAAAAGAAGAAAGAAAAAGGAATAAACCGGTACGTTAAACTTCCGTCTTGTCGTTCGGCTTTCTCGCTGGAGCCGACGCTGCCCGAGGGTCTGGGAGGGGCCAGAGTAGAACATGCATGGCGGGGCACACCCGTTAAGACTGCACTGAGCGCGGGCTGGCACGATGAGAAATCAACTTAGGGTTGGGGAACAACCTGGCAGCCCTATAGCCCCAGCAGAAACCCAGGCTCAAAGGTGGAAAGCAAAATAGAGATCGCAACAAGGTGCGCGGGAATGTGCATAAGCAATCCTTCTCAAGGCTCCTTTGGCTTTTCGAGGCTCAGGAAGAGCGCGGAGCACCTGGATGGCAGCTGGGAACCTGGATGGCGAGAACCCGGACGGCAGCATGGCGTGCTAGAGCCTGAGAATCTCTCTTCTATAAAAGGACCCCCAGCCTCGAGGCGAACGGTCGCTTCGACTTCGTCGACTGCGTCGGCTGCGTCTTCGGTGGCCTTGTATTCTGTGCCTCTTTTTGAAAACGAAGATACGAAGGGCTTGCGGCTGGCACATGCCAGCGATCGCGACCCTGGGGGGCACCTTGGGCCCCACCTGCTTGGCAGACTCGGGGCACAGGGGCCGACGACCTCGGCCAATCACGCATCCCCCAAATCAACTCAGCCGGAGCTCTCCTGGGCGCCACTTGCCTGCGTGCCGAGGCAATCTCACAGGGTGATTCCTCCGAGGGCCAGCTACTGGAGGGTCAGCCGACTGCGACCGCTGAAATAAGACAAGACAACCTTGCGAGCGAGGCACCGGATGGTCGGCCATGCCGCGCCGCCTCCTTCTCTGCGGTTGTGCCTGGTCAATTCCTCTCTTCGATACCGGCTGACTGGCACTGACTGGCACTGACTCGCCGTTGTCAAACTCGTTCTCCTGCTCACCTTTTCCTACGTAGTCGCAGTCCGTTTTGGTCGTTCGCGTAAGGGAAGGCATACCTACTACCCATCTACCCACCTACCTGCACAGGCAGTACCTAAAGAGACAGTCGAGAGAAGGGCAAGGGACGCATAGCAGCAGCGAGAGTACCCACGAGAAGCGAACACCATGGCGACCGTTCCATCCAAGACGTTCACACGTGCCGAGGTGAAGAAGCAGGGCAACACGGACGACGCCGCCTGGTTCATCGTCGACTCGGTCGTGTACGACGTGACGGACTTCCTCGATGCGCACCCTGGCGGCGCCTTCGTGCTCAAGCAGGTGGCCGGCACCGACGCCACGACAGCCTTCTACAACCTCCACCGGCAGGAGGTGCTCACCAAGTATGCCGACCTCGCCATCGGCACCATCGAGGGCGAGACCCCCAGCATTGCGACACCGAAGCCGGGCGACCTGTCGCTGGTGCCCTACGCCGAGCCGCTGTGGCTGACGCCGCAGTTCAAGAACCCCTACTACAAGGACAGCCACCGGCGGCTACAGAAGGCCATGCGCCTCTTCACCGACACGTACATCTACCCTGAGGCCGTCGAGAAGGAGCGCACGGGCGAGTACGTCAGCCAGGAGCTTATCGACCGCATGGCCAAGGCAGGCATCCTGCACATGCGCTTGGGTCCCGGCAAGCATCTGCACGGCGTCGACCTGCTCGGCGGCTCTGTCGACGGCGCCGAGTTCGACTACTTCCACGACCTCGTCATGACGCAAGAGTCGGTCAGGCCCATGACCCGCGGCTTCCAGGATGGCAACATGGCCGGCATGATCATCGGCCTTACCGTCGTGCTCAACTACTGCAAGGACGACGCCCTCCGTACCCGTGTCCTCGACGAGTGCCTTTCTGGCCGCAAGAAGATCTGCCTAGCCATTACCGAGGCCTTCGCCGGCTCCGACGTAGCCCGCCTGCGCACCACCGCCGTCAAGACTCCCGACGGCCGCCACTACGTCGTCAACGGCACCAAGAAGTGGATCACCAACGGCGTCTTCTGCGACTATTTCGTCGTCGGCTGCCAGACCGAGAAGGGCATGAGCGTGCTGCTCGTCGAGCGCGGCGAGGGCGTCGAGACGAAGGCCATCAAGACGAGCTACTCACCCGCCGCGGGCACCACCTTCATCACCTTCGACGACGTCAAGGTCCCCGTCGAAAACCTACTCGGCCGGGAGAACAAGGGCATTTACGTCATCCTCGCGAACTTCAACCATGAGCGCTGGACCATGGCCGGTACGTTGTCCGACGTCACCATCTAAATGAGGAAAGGAAAGAAAAGAAAAGAGCTAACAAGAAAATCAAAAGGCGCCACCATCCGGGGCTGCCGGGTCGTGGTGGAGGAGTGTCTTAAGTGGGCGCACCAGAGGCTCGTTTTCGGCAAGCGTCTCATCGACCAACCCGTCATCCGACTCAAGTCAGTGCACCCAACACCTTCCTACTCTTCTCCAATTCCCCTCCCCTCCCTTTCACTACCTAGAGAGACCCGCCATGTTGACACTGGGTACTACTGCCAGACTCGCCAAGATGATCGCCCTCGTCGAGGCGCACCAGTCCTGGATCGAGACCATCACGTACCAGATGTGCAACATGCCCTACGCCGAGCAGGCGAAGCACATGGGCGGGCCGATCGCCCTTCTCAAGATGAGCGCCACGCGGATGGCCCACGAGATCGCCGACGAGTCCGTCCAGATCTGGGGCGGCCGCGGCCTGACCCAGACCGGCATGGGTCGCGTCATCGAGAACTTCAATCGAACTTACAAGTTCGACGCCATTCTGGTGCGTGTTGTTTTGTGTTCTCCCTTACCCCCCTCCCCTCCAAACCCTGCTCCCCTATGTGATACCTCGAGGCTAATCCGGGGGGCATGTTCTATTTTCCATCTATTAGGGCGGTGCCGAAGAAGTGCTGGGTGATCTCGGCGTCAGACAGGCCATGAAGAACATGCCCAAGGCTGTCCTGTAAAGGCAGGACCTTGACCCACCGGCGTACCCTCTTCACCTTGTGAAGCTTCACCGAGGTGTTGTTCGCTACACATCCACAATGCAATATTCACGGGTTACGGGAAACCACCATCAACGCGATCCTGAACAAGGCACAGGATAGGACCAGCTAGCTAAAAGAGGGGTTTAACGGAGGCGCCGAAGGGATCCACAAGATTAAGGCACACCGGTCTCCTCCCCTGTTCGGGGAGGACACAGAATTCTACGGACACATTCTACGAAGGACACATGCCGTTGCGGAGGGAGAGAAAACGTGATTGATATCTATCGACGGGGGTAGCCTCGGGAAACGTCCGGGGCCATTACGTTTTCGCCCTAAGAAATGTGTATCCCTCCGCAGCAAGTCCAGAGACCGGTTGAGAAGAGACCCGCATATAAAAGGTCTAGACCGTTTGACTCCGTGAGATACCGTCGTAACTTTTCCATGGTCCTGTGATGATAATATGATATTTTTGTGCAGGCAGAAACGCAAAACCCAATGTGATGCGTGATCTGATACGGGGAAGGTGGCGGGAAGCCGGTGCCGATGGATAACGGGAGGGAAAACGAAAAGGTAGGTAGGAAAAAAGCAGGCAGAAATCCTGGCGCCCGTATCCAGATGTCCATGATCGTACCAAGTCCGACCCAGGTGGAGCTTAACGCGTGGGCGAAAAGCCTTCCCACAAAGAAAAGGAGTATATCTTGCCGACCTCATCCATTCTCGCGACCGGGCACAAACGAGACTCATTCTCTAGGAAAGGTTGGTAATTGCTGGCGCGTCATGCCATCCGAGGTTGCGGAGACGACCCTAGTTGTTGGGGCACTCGGCCTGGATGTGACCGGGCTGCTGGCATTTATAGCAGATTTTCTCTCCGGTCGCGCTGCCCTTAGGGCAGTCCCGAGAGAAGTGGCCAGTCTCGCCACAGTTGTAGCACTTGCTGCCATTAACACAATCGCCTGTTGGGGGGTGTCAGTCAGCGGAAGCCCGAATATGCACAAGAAGGGGTCAGGTTCGAGGGAAGAGGAAACCTACGGGACATGTGGCCGATACCGCCGCACGAGTAGCAGGTCTTATTCTGCGCACCGCCGCCGCCGTAGCCGCCGCCGCCGAACGAGTTGTAGCCAGAGCCTCCGTACGGGCTCTTGGGGCAGTTGCGGGCGATATGGCCGACCTCACCGCACTAGGTCATGTTAGAAAATTGCGCGATACGATGCGGCCGGGGGGTTGTAACGTACCTTGTAGCACTCGGCGCCCGACTGGCCGCCACCGCCGGCGGCGCCACCCGACTGAGGGCATTCGCGCGAGATGTGGCCGCTCTGGCCGCACCGATAGCAGGTCTTGTTGTCCTTAGGACCCTCGGGGCAATCACGACCTAGACAATGTGTCAGCGCAAGTACACAGAAAACGTAGTGGAGGGATTGAAGAGGTCGCATACTCATATGTCCCTCAGCTGTTTTCCCCAACATCGCGTTCATTAGTATAGTTCGCGGAAGCGTCGATATCCGAGTGCTGTCCAAACTCACCACCACAGTTGTAGCTGGAACAAACAGCATTTGGTTAGCGACCTGTTTTCTGTGATGATTGCGTTTCGGTAAGATAGCTTACCACTTGGCCTGGGCGCGGTTAGGGCAATCGCGGGCCTACAGAGCTCGCATGTCAGTCTGGAGTTGCTGCAAAAGGGCCTTCTCCTCCTGCCTCATGCGAGGCCCCGCCACATCCGTTCGTCGTCAGCCATACCTGGTGACTGGTGGCTCCGCCTATATTGTTCATCTCCGGTCAGATTTCTCCCCTCACGACGTATTCAAAGCTTAAGAAGATTGGATTCGAGTCGAAAGACGTCTCTTAGGAGTGGCCCAGCGGACATGCGATGGTTCCTATTGGGGGGGGGAGGGGGGGGGACGATATTGACCCGTGTAGGGTATGTCCGCATCAAGGGGATGGAGAGGAAACCGAAGGAGAGCGAAGTGAGAAGGACATGGTGTATACAGTACACCTGGAGCTTGGCGCTATTGAAGACGGCGGGAAGGGATTAGAGGAGGGCTACCCTGAGGTTTCCCAGTCTTTCGCCAAGGGCCAGTCCGACGAGGCAGATGTGCTGTTGTTTGCCAAGTACTCCATTGGAGAGCTAGGCGGGCGGGTAGGTTTGAAAATGTGTGACGATAATACAACTCGAATAGGCCGCGATTGGTATTCGCAGACAAAGGATAGACGTAGGCGCATGTGCGCCTCTCGGCGAGCATGCTAGGGAGGTAGAGAATGTAGACGGGAGGACGAAGCTGCAAACCGACTCACAAGTGAAGCAAGCTCTGCCCTGCGACTGGAAATCCATTTTGTTGGTGTGTGGATGTAACTTGACAAGCGACTTCTGCAGGGGCCAGTCGGAGAGTCAGTCAGGATAGCAACCGTGGTGACCGTCGTAACCAGGTAATTGAAAAGAAGAGAGGTCGAGATTGGCTCGATCTGGAGAAAGTGAGAGGATCTGGAAAGGCGTTCAGGCAAGGCGATGAAGAGGGAAGGTGGGGAGTGCGCCGCGAAGGTGTGTTCGTGAGAGTTGGTGGTGGGCAGCAGCGGGCAGGCGGTGGGGAGTTTGGTGGCGGGATGTCATTAACTAGCGGGCGGGCGTGGGCTGTGGGCTATGGGCTGTGGGCTATGGGCTGTGGGCTTGTGGGCGATTGAGCCAGGCGGTGGGTGGGGTAGGGTAACTGCAAGGGCAAAAAAATCGGATTTTGGAAGAGCGGCGGCGAGAGCCGGAAGCGCCCAGCGCATGGCGAATAGTGCAAAGCGCGGCGGGTTGATGAGGGGCAGATGACAGTGGAGAGAGGTACCTTACCTGGCTGAGTGAATTCTGGGGAGAGCGACTCTTCGAGAGCGCGCGCGATTGCTGTGGTCTGCGGTGAAAAAGGACGAAGATTTAGGTCTTGCTGACGGGGAAGACGGAAGAGACAGGACTGGGTGAGAAGAGGAGGAAAATCAGGCCGGACACGAATAACGCAGAGGCTGACTTCGGCGACGGTTGCTGAGGGGTTATGTAGTAGGAGGGAGGCAAGCTGGCGGCGGGGATCCACAGACTCTCAGATGCAGAAAATTATCTGGATGGAGGGGACCGGGGGTGGGCGGAGGGCCAGCCAGTCTGGGCAGTGGTCTGGTCTGGCCGGGTGTGGGCGCGGGTGGACAGCCGCCTGCAAGTTTGCGCCCGGCCCTGGGACGTGCAGCGTGCAGGGCAGGGTTCGGACAGGCCGCTAAAATGCTCCGACCAGCCGCTGAGCAGCCCTGGAGGTGACCCGTAACGCGCTGAGAGGGGGATTCCGGGCAGATCGTCGCCGTGCCGTCCTCACTCTGTGGATGCGCAGGCCGGGTCTCGTTGGGGCAGGAGAGCAGATTCTGGCCGGCTGGAAGATGCAGAAGGGGCACAGCTCCATGCGCCGATGATCACTCAAGCCCAGCCAGTTCGCCGCCGTCGCGGCCGTCGCCACGGGCCGCCACCTATCAGAGCAGAAGGCTTTTCGGTTGGCTGGCTGTCGAGCCGTCCACGGGTCCGTCAGCGGGGAACCCCTGTCTTGGGACTGCCCGTGTGCCTCAATGACTTGTTCTTCCTCACCCTCTTTTCTCCCTATGGCCCGCTGCCGCCGAGGCGCCCCCCCCTCGCCTGAATGCGAAAATTTGTGCCGTGGGTCTCTTGCGTCAGAAGAAAAAAACGAACCGGACTTCTCCCACGAAGCTTACCATGCGTGCATGCCACCTGCGACTGGAGCACAGCCTACGAGCTGTTGGGAGTGTTGGATGCCGTGCCCTGTACACCGTGCCCTATACACAGAGGCGCCGGCGATACCACCTCCACGTAACTGAACGAAGTGCCGTGCGCCTTGACACTGCGGAAGAGGTAATACTGTACCTGCCTCCCCACGCAATGATCTCGAGCATTGTGACTGGAGCGGGGCGGCAGAATCTGGGCCATGCCCCGTGTCGGTTACAGCTCGATACAACCTGACCGATGCTGAGACAACGGTTTCTTGCAGCTCCTGTCGTGCCACCGCGACATCTCTCTCTCCTGTTCATTCATCTACAGAACACTATCGCCTCGCAGCAAGCCAATCAGACATGCATAGCTAGATAGCCCTCGGAGACGCGAGCAGTCAAGTTTCCGAAATGATCTCGTCCCCTCCCTGCCGACGGGCTTGCGTCACTATGCGCGCCCACGCTGGCTGTCTCATGCAAGAAAATGGTAGAGGTTTCGTGGCAGCGGCCCCTGCCAACCACATGTCGCCTACCCAGTGTGTAGCTGTCGGCCCGTTTGACGGCCAGTCGGTATTGCGGCTACACTGTGCCGCCGCCACAGGCCTCCTTCGAGTGCCTAGACCAGTTGAGGGAGGTAGGTAAGCAGTGCTCCGTAGGTGGGGACTTGGTGTAGCCGGGCGAGGCCAACTTGTCCCGTAAGTGCCTTCGGCACCCGTGCTTCTTAATCATTGGAGCCTGCTAGTGGTAGTACCTACCTCTCCGTACCTAGGTGTAACGTACAGGCAATGTCTAGCCATGGGTGCGAAGAAGAGCCGCGGCGGCACGGGAGCACTAGTTATTTCCCTCGCTTTCCTCAGCCTGGTACCTTCGTTGTTGGCTGGGCTACTGCGTGCGGGAGAAGCTTGAGAGAACACGAGAAGAAGCTTGGCGGAAGGGAGCTGAACTTCCCTGACGGCATCGCAGGTCTATGCCGTGCTGCAGACAGTTCCGTACCGATGGCGGCGATCCCACGAACCGCATGTTCGCGGCTGCGGCAACTCAGAGCGCATTTCCCACAACGGGCCGCTGCTTTTATCCTTGGATCATGGCCCTACAACCTCCTTGATCTGCCCAGGAAAGCGGCGGGTGCGTTTCGTCGGATCGGCGCCCAAGCCGCCTTCTAGAAGCTCGCTGCTATTCCTTCTACCCCTTGTTCCTTGTCCCAGTGTAGTACTATCACTACTGGTGCTAGGATCTAGTGGCCTTTGCTCGTTTGATTGCCTGACTTGTCGCACCGCCGAGGCAGCGGCAGCAGATTCTACAAGGGCGCGTGCGTAGTCGGCCGGCCGGCCGATAAGCGAGGGGCAACATCAGGCTGTATGTAGACTCTTGCTAGTATTGTAGCTATCTGCACGTCACAGGAGTACCAGAAGTCCACTGCCAGCCACCGGCATCTGCCGAAAGATCAAGGCGAAGGGGCGGCGTGCGTCTCGATCCTACGCGTTGGAACGCGTCAAGAGTAGGCTAGTAGAGAGGCACGGGCGGAGCGACGAAGCACTTATCATATTGGCTATATAGTGGCAAGCGACCGATGGGGATGGCACATACTTGCCGTTCCGGAAGAGAGTGTTCCGAATAGGAACAGGATAAAGGAGTAAGCTTCACCGACAGCGTTGATCATAATCGAGAATTGTTAGGCTACTTGGCGGGTAGTGTCCCACGTGCAGGACGTGGGATATATGGCTGATATCACGGTGGTAACTGATAACCAGGCACTTACTCCCTACTGCTCAACATGTAGAGGTATTATAGGAAGAGCCAAGCAGGCGCAGTCACATACGTGACGTGATCATCAGGGCCTGTGTAGCGGCGTCA
Source organism: Barbatosphaeria neglecta (assembly GCA_022813145.1). Classification (NCBI taxonomy): domain Eukaryota; kingdom Fungi; phylum Ascomycota; class Sordariomycetes; order Barbatosphaeriales; family Barbatosphaeriaceae; genus Barbatosphaeria; species Barbatosphaeria neglecta. The sequence goes on along the minus strand of JAKLNC010000001.1, from coordinate 153,457 downwards.
GTTGGCACTTGCGACGTCGGCGCAGCCCACCCTGCGATGTGGCAAATGGTATCGAAACCCGGTATGAAAATTCGTTGTCCTCAGCCCACGGCAACAAGACAACAACACGTATCGAGCGTGCCTTAGTATCGAACGAGATCGGGCCGTGTGCACGGGGACCGCACAGCTGATGAGGCTGCAGCGTCGACCGTCCGAACTCTTGTAGACGGATAGGACTCCCGAGATGAGCGGAAAGTCCTGATGTACACGGCCGGGTTTCAGACGACAGGAAATCCTAGGAAATGCAACGTCGAATCAAGACGGGATCGATCCGGTCGAGGCAAGCATGCGGTAAAGATTCCGACTGGCTCCACTGGCAGCACCAAAATCCATATGATTGGCCACCTCACGTGATCTCGCGCACGGATGTGGGGCATGCCCTACGACAGCGAACGCGCCTGCCGAACTCCGAATCACGAAAAAAATAGTCCCCACATGCACGGATGTGCAGAGTGCCTAATGCAGCGAGATGGGCGCGCGCCAGACACGGCGATTCAACGCGTCGACTGCATTTGTGGCAGCACATCAGGACGGTAGCACAGCAGAACGTCAGAGCGGCAGTACAGCAGTGTTCCCTTCTCTAACTCTCTGCTATGCGTAAAACGCACCAAGGGGACGAAAGATGAGCAACAGTTGGCTTGCGAAGGGGCGACCCGCCCTCTTCGAGGCCCTGACGGCAGTCTGCGACCAGATAGGCACGGATCTGGCTGCTGGTATGTTACAGGTACCTGCCAGAGCTTGTCGTCGCCGGCTAACGGACGTGCAAATCCAGAGCTAGATGCCAGGGATCAGGCCCGTGCTAAGTCAGTGCCGCGGGGGCTGGAGCAGACAAGAGCCGATGCTGCCGAGGCAGACCAGCTGGACTCCGAGAATCGCGCCCTCAAGAAGCAGATACAGTCACTCAAGGCCGCGCTCGAACAGGCGGCCAACCACGGAAAGTGCCCTTGTAACCGTTCTATTGAAGACGTTCCTGATGGTGACGTCCCGGCTCTCACGTCAGTGGAAGTACCAGCAGCGGCTACCGAAGTACCGCATCTCGGTGTCGTCCTACTTGCTTCCAACGCGGAATCGGGCGACGCAGCAGAGGAGGGAAGCTTGGGGGGACGACAGCAAGCTTCCAGTATCTCTAATGGCTCTGACACCATTGAACTCGAGAAGAGCTTGGCAAAGCTGAATGCCAAATATACCAGTCTCAAAGCTGCTCTTAATGAAGCCGTGTCGCTAGCGAGGAGAAGGAAAGAGGAGGTTTCTACGTGGGTCCAGTACGCGGACAAACTTGCGTCCAAGATCAAGAAGCTCGAAAAGAGAGTTGAGTCACTATCGGGTGATGCACTTCCAGTTACACCAATGACTGAGCAGGCAGCGCGGCGCAGAGAGCCTGGTGTAGAAGCGCCTGTTAACGCCACGACGAAACCAAGCTTGAATACGATCTTCGGTTTTCATCCGCACGAACCCAGCATATGTTTCGAGGCACTCAAAGAGGACGCGACGGAGGCCGAGGCGTTTGACACGAGCTTCGAAGCTACGAGGGTATCTCCCATGAGGACTTTGCCCGCTCCTTCGGTTCTCCAGGATATAGAAGCGGGTCTACATACGGAGTCAGCCACCGATTCTACGGAGGGAGAACCGCACACTGAGCTGCCTCCTCGCCCCGCCGAGCCGGCCCGACCAGTCGCTTCAACAAGCGACGGAGCGACGATCAAGGCTGAGCCTTTGTCAGATGACCCGGTCATCGTTGAGGAACGTCCCGTCAATAAGAGAAAGCGCAAGAGCGAGGATGCGGGTTTCCGCAGAGTGAAGATAGAAGAGCAGGGCTCGGACCCGGTCGTTACTGCAGGAGAGGTCCGTTTCGATCCCGCAGAGAGTATGGACCTTGACGAAGGCCAGATGCACGTTCCGACACCCAGAAAAACCCGGTTCCTATCTCCAGTGCCGCTTCCTCAGATTGGCAGCGGATCAGTGGAGTTAGTCCATCCGAGGATACGGTCTAGTTCTCATCATGTTCAGCCCATCGACAAGAGCTCAGCGCCGTCTCCGGCCGTAGCTTCTGACTCCGATTGTGACCATCCTTCTCGTCTATCGGCGCTGCGGCCCATATCTGCAAATCGACGGCTTACGAAAACACTTGCAGAGCAAGTGAAGGGCCGGCGGTCGGACAAAGCGCTCAGCCTCGGGATAGCTTCCCTGGCTGAGGATGGAGATCTTTTCGAGGCCTTTCCACAGGAACCAGGCCCTCACTCGAGCCGCCTAGCATCCCTACTAAACACACCGCGCTCGGCCGAGCCTCGCCATATCACGCCACGAGTCGTACGGCAGTCGAGAGAAAGCTCGAGGCCTTCAAACGCAGTTGTGGATCGGCTGCAGACAATGGCCTTACCGCCTGTGAGAGAAGGTGCGCGGCAAGCTACCCTCACACCTCAACCTGCGGCGAAGCGGCGCCATAGTGCCTTATCGCCAAGGACGGCCAGCTCGCGCAGCAATTCAAGAAGGGATACTGGGGGGCGAGGCGTAGGTGTAAGTGTCGGGGCGGAAGGGAAGAAACCTGGCCTCCGAGCACGGCCCGTCGTCGAGCTCAAGCTTGATGATTTCAAGATCAACCCTGCATACAACGCCGGGGAACACTTCGCCTTCAGTGAAGTAGTGAGGAATCGATCCGACCGCGACGGTCTCGCAGGGTGTATCGATCCCCAGTGTTGCGGGAAAACATTTCGCGCCATGGCCGTCTCCGAGCGAGACGCGGTTGGTTCGGCTCTTCTCGCCCAGGCCGAGAACATCAAGCTACTAGAAGACTATCTCGACGAAGAAGCCTATGTTCTGGGGAGCATGCCGAGAAAGGAGAAGGAAGAGCTGTGGCTGGAGGCGAAAACGAGGCAGCTCGCAGACAAGTTCGGCAAGCACCGTCATCGATACCACCGCAGAGCTTCACCGCCCGGATTCTGGAATGCAGATTTCCCGAGCACGCAGGAGGAAGAGCGAGACAAGCAAGAGGGCGAGAAGATGGAGAAGGCCCTCATTCAGGAGAGGCACCGCGAGGCGATGAAGCGGGGCGGGCGGTGGCTGTTTAGGGACGAATAAGCTGAATGTCGAGTACTTGTAACTACCTACAGGTACTTACATGTATGCTTGCTGATCCAATTGCCGGTAACTTGATATCGCTACATATAGACATTGACCTACGGATAGATCTTAGAGAGGGGGACGGCGCAAGACGGTAGCAACCTCCATACCAGCCCATATGCCAACGGAGTCGCTCGGTAGCGGATGTTTGACGTGACTGTTTGAGTTCTTTGTCCTCGGCAACCCTTGAGAGCTCCTGTAGCAAAGCACACATTATGACGTTTGATGTCTCAGCCCAAGCAGGCGGAGGCTGCTGTACACCATTTGTGTGGGTAGCTCTGGGTGTGGAAGTTATCGGCCAGTTGATTGGCTGAACGTTGTCTCCTCTATGTGTTTCCTTTGTGTGCTTATTGGTGCCTGAGGCGAATATATTAGAGACTAAAGAGCCTGAGGCCAAAGAAGTTGTGCCAGGTTCAGAAGTCAGAGCAGAAGCCAGATGATGGCCAAAGCGCCTACTTTGGGCTGCACTATGTGGGTCAGCCTCGTTAATTATTAGTCAGAAAGTTTTAGCGCTGTCAAGGGACGCACGCAACGCAAAGAGCCCCGGCCTAAATTTTGTTTCCACAGCAGGCGCAAGGCCTTCGAGACCTTCAGTCATTCATTCCTATCGCAACCAACTCAGCTCACATCCCCCCTTCCTGCCTTCGGCCCTGGCCTGCATCTCTGCTTTTGGCGAGTCCATTTTTTGCGCACATTCCACCAGCATTGTTTGAATCCCTTCTTGTCGCTCCTTTTTCGACCTTGCTTCCTGAATGGTCCGGGCAAGACCCTTATTCTCGCCGCATTTTGTGACGGAAGAGGTCGGAGCTGACAAGCATCTTTTGGTTTGACACGAGGGCCTGCCCTTTCGCATTTTGGCTTCATATTGGACACCCCGACGTGTCATCATTCTCTCCCTGTCCTGCTTTTAGGCATATCCTAAACCACTGTTGCCTCGTCCCGACCGCAGTGGCCGTTCATTAGAGTGAACAGCCACTGCGCCCTCACCAACCCCACGCCGGCACGATGAACAACAGTCATCTGCCGGCTGGGAGAGCCGCTGTCCAGGGAGGCCTCGGGTCTGGAGGAGAGATGGGAGCAGGACCAGGCCCAGGTGGCGGGGGCCGACGTGGAGGGAGACATCCCTACCAGTCGCAATACCATCAGCATCAACAGCACGCGCCGCATGTGCAGCAGCACGGACAGCATTCGCAACACTCGCAGCACTCGCAAAATCACCAGCATCAACATCACCAGCACCAGCATCAGCAGCATGGCAACCATCAGATGTACCCCAACTACATGAACCCGTACGCAGCTCCTTATCCGTATCCGCCGATGCCGCCGCACTTCACCAACACCGGGGCTGTACCGAACTATATGCCATATCCGCCATACTCAAGGTCCCCTCCGGCAATGCACCAGTATATGCCCATTATGGCTGGCGGGGTGGTGCCGCCACTCCAGCAGCAGCCACAGCCGCAACAGCATCCGGCGCAACACCCACAACCGCAGTTGTATTCGAGGAACTCCCATCATTCGCCTGTCATTGTCTCTACCCCCTACCAGCCGCCACCACAGCAGCAGTCGCCGGTTATCGTGTCCACACCCTACCATCCGCCTCCCATCTCCCGAGTCGAAGCTGCACCCATCGCCACTTCACTGCCTGCATCCATACCCACGTCCATACCCCCGTCTATACCCACGACCATATCCGCTCCCATACCACCCCCAACGCCATCATCGACCCACTCCTCTCAGGCTCTTGCGACCCCGTTGTCTCCAGTCTCGTCGCAGACAAAAGAACCTGTTGTACAGATCGAGCCAGTCACCGAACAGAATGTGTCCCCCGTTGAGTCGCGATTCATCCCTCCCGTAAGTTCCCGTCATGCATCGCGAAACAGTCTCCTCAACTCGCTGCACCGGGCAAGGCTAACGAGTGTCACTTGTTTTGTAGCTTCCATGGCTATCGCGACCCGATGTGCCGTTTCCTGCTAGAAGTGCGAAGTCAAGGAGGAAGAGAAGGGTGTTGGCCGAGTCAGAGGACGTCGAGTTGCCGGCGCCTCCTCAAGAAACCGTCGTTGAGGCTCATGCGAAGGCCGAGGCGCGGACGCCACCGAATCATACTAGCGAGCTTGCGGGCACAGAGGACTCCGCAGTGTCTACCCCTAAGACAATTGCTGTAGCCAGCCAAGTCCCCGAGCACACCCCGACGGCGGATACGCCGTCAACTCAGGAACAACCATCCGAGCATACCACTTCAACGTCCCCAACAACCCCGAGCTCCGTGCAACAGGCACAGACATCTCTCGCCATAACCCCCACCCCAGGCAAGCCCACGATCAAGCTGCCTCCGCGTGCAACTATTCCTGCGTTGCCGGTTGTTCCCATCTTCCCAAAGATAGGCTCTAAGGAGGCCAAGCCCGCTGCCACGACGTCGAACCGGGTCCAGGCCCAAACCCAAGCCCAGGAATCTCCATTAGAGCAGTCGGCCGAAAACAGCGATAAGACCGCCTCGTCTACGACGTGCGCCGAAGAGAGTCCATCGCCCCCCCAGGAGCAGAATGGGGAGCTGAAGCCGACGCCCGCTCCGGCACCGTCCGGACCTAAGCTGTGGACGGGCTTGTTTGCGAGGCCGCCGTCCTCTTCGGCGACTACCGTCTCAGCGCCGGGCGCACACTCTAGCGCCAATGGTGTCGCTACAACAGACGGGTCCGCCGGAAATGGCATCAACGCCATTGCGGGCTTTGCCAAGTCCAACGCCACCTCACTAGCTGAGGCGTTGTGGGCGTACCGTGTCGATGGTGTCGAGAAGATACCGTTCATTGAGCCGAGAGGCCTAATCAATACCGGCAATATGTGCTACATGAACTCGGTAAGCCCTTGTACTCAGAGAAGAATCCGGGGCCGTCAGTTGAGCTAATCAGTTCTTTGCCAACAGGTATTACAGGTTCTTGTTTTCTGCATTCCCTTCTATGACTTTCTGGATCAGGCTAGGAAAAAGGCGGTTCACAGCTTCAAGAGCGAGACCCCACTAATTGACGCGATGTAAGGATGACTCTCCCAACGGAGGAGCCTTGTGCGGTGATGGGAAGATGCTCGTGTTGGCTGACCATTCTCGTTTCACAATGAACAGGATTATGTTCATGCGTGAATTTAAAGTAATAGATTCCACGGATTCTGTGGAGCAGCTGAGGAGGCGTCTGAAGACCGAAGAACTCGAGCAGTATGGCGATGCATTTATCCCGGAGTTCGTTTATGAAGCTATCAAGCAGATATCGCGCTTTTCGAGCATGAGGGTTAGTAGAATCTGCTTGTCCCCTCTGACTCACCCCCCAAAAACGAAGGGGATTTACTGATAAGTAGTTGGTTTGCAGCGCGGACATCAGCAAGATGCAGAGGAATTCCTTGAATTCCTGCTCGAGTGTCTGAATGAAGAGTGCGCTCAAGTCATGCGCGGAACGAGAGGCACTTCGGAAACGGCGAGCGCGGCTGGCTCGGCCCAACCCACTCGCACTCCCTCCGTGTCGTCTGACGCACCCGAGTCGGCTAATGGCTGGCTCGAAGTTGGACACCGTCAGCGGGCAGCCGTCACCCGGTCGTCGGGCCACGCTTCTATCACGCCGATCACTAAAATTTTTGGCGGACAGCTGCGGTCCGAGCTCCGGGTCGCTGGTCTCAAGGACTCGGTGACGCTGGAGCCGTTCCAGTCCCTGCAGCTCGACATCGACTCGCCTGAGGTTCGCAACATCTCGGACGCGCTACGGGGTCTCACCAAGCCCGAGACTCTGCATGGCGACTTCGGCTCTCCGCGTGGTAAGGACAGCGCGGTGAAGCAAGTCTTCATCGAGTCTCTTCCACCGCTCCTCATCCTCCACCTGAAGCGCTTCCAGTTCGACGCCCAGGGTTTTGGTACCGTGAAAATCTGGAAGAAGGTCGGCTATCCGTTGGAGCTGGAGGTTCCCCGCGAGGTGTTCTCACGTCAGAAGAGGAACAGGATCATCGCTGAGGGAGCACCCAAGTACAGGCTCACAGCGGTCGTATATCATCACGGCAGGCAGGCCAGCGGTGGCCACTATACCGTTGACGTCTTGCGGCAGGACGGCCGCGAGTGGATCCGACTGGACGATACCGTCCTCCGGCGAATTCGTAGCGAGGACGTTGCCGAGGGCGGTGCTGAAGACGAGGCGCTCAAGTCGCTAGACTCGGGCAGGAAGGAGGGCGGCGGTAACGTTGTTAGTACCGGATCGACCAACCGGTTCGCCGGTATGGGTGATGAAGATGCTGGCGATAACGAGAGCGACTGGAAGCAGGTTACTGCGCCGGTGAACAGCGGGAAGAAGTGGAGCAGCGTTGTGAATGGGGGCTCTTCTTCGACCGCTTCGGCGAAAGCCAAACAGGTGAAGGAGAGTGTCAAGGACAACAAGGTGGCATACCTGCTGTTCTACCAGCGCATCTGAAACCTCAAAATGAGAGATCTTGTTTGTCACCTTATATTACTGCACGACGGCGGTAGTAAACTGTGGCGGGGACTGTTTCTTTATGTCTGGCCTCTGAGACGTAGGTATCCTGTACCGTGGATAAGGAGGGATGGCAGGAACTTCTTCTGGGCGGGGCGGGAAGGTTTGTGACCATGGTCGGTGTGTGTGTCCTCGTATCCCGGGGGCTGCAAGTGCCTTCTGGTCCGTTTCCTCCTTCCTTTTCCCTTCCTTTCTCTGTGACGGCTAGCGGTAACGACTATTTATGCCGGGACAAGGGCTGCAGGAACGGAAGGAAAGCAACTGAAAGGGTTCGTGAAAACGGGATCGGGGGAACAACAAAAATAACGATGCCTACCAGCATCATGAATGTCCGGTTAGCTGGTGCGGCGGCTTCTGAGTCTCGTCCAGGTTTAACGACACTGGGGAGTTTTGGTGAATTGGATAGGAGGGAACGGTGCCGGGTCAGTGATGTCCTGGGTGTCTTTTTTTTCTTTTCCGTCCACCTCCCTTTTTTTCTCCCTTTTTCTACTACGCTGCCACATTCCGCCGGCCAGGTAGCAGTGTGCCTCAATCCCTCTCGCATCTCTGGATCCAGGCACGTCGGCGTCTACCGGCCTACTGGGACCTGGGGTACTTCTCTTACCACCTGCCGCCTACCGGTACCGATATTAACCTCTATTTCACCTGGAGAACATATTTACCTATCTACCCACTCTACCAAGTAGATAGAAGCGAATCGGGGGACATGAGGGGATACAAAAAAGATGTAGCGCACTGTAGAAATACAACCAATGCTTCCGCGAACTGTTTGATGTGGGCTCTGTAGTATTGATTAGGCACGACATTGTGGCCTAGCTAATCGCCTTCGTTTAACTCAGTCAAGGCTCTTCCTCTCAAGTGCTCTCTCGCCATGGGGCAGAATGTGTATCTCCAAGCGGTACATAGAGCCGGTACTGAGATTTACTCCGTACATGAACAACCGTCCACCAAACCCCTACAGTCTGCATACCAAACTGGTTCCGAGAGCCCCCTATACAAGCGAGGTGAGGACAGACGACAGGTGTGGGCTAGAAATACAGCAGCCTTGCACGCCAGCATTGCCGAAGACGTGGGGAAATTACGCAAAAATTCAAAGATTATAGAAGCCTCATCGGATGACACTGATGGCGGCTAGAGTTAAACCTTCGCGCCACTGCCTTAGCTCTTGAAAGCGACACTGAGCGGGTACTGGTGGTACGGCGAATATGAGAGAGGGGCACCCCTGGCCTAGGCGCTGTGTTTGGTTGGCCGGGCCTGCTGGCTGGGCAACTGCGGCCCATTTCCGCGCCACGAACTTTTTGCCCAGGGCGCGTCTCCAACAAAGCTTCATCTGAGCTCGGCCGCATTTTTTTCGAGAGGCAACAACCCTTAGACGATTAGATACCAGCTTGGCTGAAGAGTGTCCCCTGCCCAACCTGCATGCCCAGGTCGGTTAAGATAATTAGGCCCCGAGCTGCAACCGCACACTGCTGGCGCTGGTGAGAAATCCCGACTATTTACCTCGCAATCGGCCGCCGTATCGACATCCGGGCTCGCATCCCGTCCTCGCCTTCTTCTACCTTACCCTCGCCTATTCTAGCCAAGGTCTTGCCGCTACGCACCGGGAGGCAGATTGTGCAAGATGGCCAACCGATTCGAGGTTCCGGACGACGACGACGACGACTACAGCAGCGCGGCTCCCTCCACGCCGGACCGCAACTCGCGCTATGGCGGAACTGGCTTGTTCAACTTCGGCTACGACCGCCACCCGTCGACCACGCCGGCCGGCCCCCCTCCCTCGTCGGCGGCGAGCTTCACGCCGGCGGGGGCTCCCTCGGCGTCCTATCTAGGAAGCTCCATGACGCACGGCGCGACGAGCCAACAAAAGCTCCCGAATTTTGCTAGTCGCGTGTCGGGCAGCTCGGCGAGAAATTTCTTCGCGCCCAAGACCAACTCTCCGCTGGGCCGCTCCATCCAGGGGAGCCAGTACAGGCAGCCCTCTCGGCTGAGCAGACAGTACTCGATCGACGACCACAACGACGAAGAGGAAACGAGCGCGGATGAGCGTCAGGAGGGGCGGGAAGGGACCAGAAAGAGCGGCGGCCGGGCCGGCGACCATGCGGCGACGGCTGACGTGGGTGCTGCCCAGGACGCCGCCGACGAGGACACCCAAGGCGACATGTGGATGGACATGGTGCAGAGCCAGTCGACGATAGACAATCGCATGATGGGGGACGAATCCGACTTGCTCATCTTTGCCACGCCGGCGGCGAACGAGCGGATCAACGAGCGCATACGACGCGAGGCGGAGGACATCTTCCGCGCGTCGGCCATGCGCTCGGCTGGACGGCCGCCGCGGGAGTGCAGGTTTGCGGCCATCGCCAAGAGCATGTACGCGCAGATGGGCTATGCGGAGGTCACGGAGGCGCCGCAGCTCATTCTCCAGACGGAGGCTCTGATCAACCAGCTGTACAACGTCGGCGTCGGCCCCAGGGACGATGCGGAGCGGCTGGACAAGGCGCTGGCGGACACATCGGCGCAGCTAGTGTCGCTGTGGCAGGCGTACGTCGTGAGCCTGCCCTCTTTCGACGAGGAGCACGTCGCGGGCATCGGGCCGGGACCCCGCGCGAGCGCGTTCGAGAACGCGGCCTACCTGGGCACCCTCGCGCTGCAGGTGCACCACACGCGGTGCGACGATATCGACATGATCGGCGACGACGGGGGCCTGCTGGACCGGATGGAGCCGCTCACGGAGACGCTGTTCCGCTGGCTGGCGGACAACCACAATCTGTACCCGGGCCAGGTGAAGGAGGTGCGGACGTACAAGCCGGCACCGGCGTGCCACGCCATGTTCTGGCAGACGGTATTCATCTGCCTGCTGCAGGGCCAGATCGTTGACGCGGTGCAACTGCTCAACGCAGCTGGGTGGGAACACGTCAAGCGGGGCGGCGCCTCGTCTACCCAGCTGTCCTATACGGGGCGGGCGTTGATCAATGTCCAGCGCGCGGTGCAGGAGACCGTCGACACGCTCGAGGAATGCCCGGGCAGGTCCGGCAGCTGGGAGATCTGGGGCAGCGAGTGGACTCTCTTCCGGATCCGAGTCAAGGGCGCCCTGGACAAGCTGAGGCGGTTCGCAGAGGGAAAGAGCAACGTGGGCGAGCCCGACTTCAGCGACTCATTCCGGAGCAGCGGCCGCGGCAGCTCGCTGGCCGGCCTGGCGCGGAAGGCAGAGAGCCAGGTGCCGTGGGACATCTACGAGAATCTCAACATCATCTTCGACATCATGCTGGGGTCGCGCGACCGCATTTTGGCCGTATCGCAGGACTGGTGCGAAGCGGCCATCGGGCTCTTCGGCTGGTGGGACGAGGGCCGGGACGAGGGCAGGACCCGCGGCGTCGGCGGCGTCGGCGGCGTTGGCGTCAGCCAGCTCTCGCTGTCTCGCTCGCAGACGCAGAGCTTGATGCTCGCGTCCCACCAGACGAACTCGGAGAGCTACGTCGACCGACTCGCCCGGGCGTTCCACGTCACCATGGATGCGGGCCTGGAGATCAACTCCAACAGCCCACTAGAGGTGGGCATGGCGTGCATCTTCGAGGACAACATCAAGGGCGTGCTCGGCATCCTTCGCGCGTGGTCGCTGCCGGTGGCGTCCGCCGTCGTGGAGATAGCGTCTCTCGGTGGGTGGCTGCCGCGTCATCAGTCGGGCGCGGCGTACGGCATCGAGGAGCTGGACGCGGACGACCTGGAGGTCTTAGGCGTAGACCCGACGAACCCGGACGACGCGGACGGCATCAAGGACAACACGCTGGTGCAATATGCGCAGAGCTTGGTGAACTACCACGAGCTCGCGACGGTCGAGGACCGGGCGGGCGGGCGGACGGAGGGCTGGGAGCTGGCCATCCACGTGCTCGGCAGGATGGAGTCGCCGGAGCGATCCGAGGACGCGGTGGGGGAGCTGGTGCAGATGCTCCTCACCCGGGTCGACGTCGACTCAGGCGGTACGGTGGACAAGGTGTGGCGCCTGCTGAACGATCTGGGCATGATAGCCTTCGCCGAGGAGGTGGCCGAGGTGAGACCCCCACAAAGAAGTAGGAGCAGAGAGGAGCTGAGAAGAGATCGAGGGAAACAAGGCTGACACGATGGCGGACTCGATACAGACCTACGGCGAGCTTCTCTCGCAGGAGTCGCACCGGTACGGCGAGGCGGTGTGGTACTACTCGCTGGCGCATCGGCCGAGCAAGGTGCGCGAGGTGATGAACCTCCTGATCTCCTACTCCCTCCTCCAGTCGACGGCATACCCCTCGGACAGCGACCTAGACGAGCACCTCCACCAGCTGCTCACTGAGCGGAGCGCGACGCTGGAGAGCCTCGCCAGACTGGATCTGGAGGCGGCGGAGCTGCTCGGTAGGATGATGAGCGGCTACGCCACCCTCCGCAAGTTCTACGAGATTCGTGACGACGACAGCATCGCCCTCCCGCGCCGCCAGGCCGCAGCAGCAAGCGTGCTGTCGGCCGTGATCGCCAGCGCCGACGATAACATCCGGGGTGGCCTATACGACGGCACGCGCGATGCCGTGGTCTCGGAGGACTTCATCCTAGCCCTGCTCGGGGAGGCAACCATGTTTTTTCCCCGCAGCAATACCAGCAGCAGTGCTGCTGCGGCAACTGCTATTAGTACCACCACTTCGACAGCCGTCTCCCTGGACACCATCGACGTGCTCCTCAAGACGGTCGAGGACATGCAGACGGTAGGACAGCGCGTGTACGGCACGTGCGACGAATTCTTCCAGCTGGTGCTCAAGAGCGCGCCGGGCCTGAAGGGGTCGACGCCGGCGGACCTGCTGCGCAAGAGCACGAGCAACCTCAGCGGATCGAGCTCGTACGTGATGAGCGGCAGCTCGATGCTGGCCAGCCAGTTGCACCGGAGCATGAGCAGCCACGCGGGCGCCTCCGCCACCGGAGCAGCCACGAAGCGAGGCTGGGACTGGCGGAGCCAGCTGAACGCCAGCACGACGGCGCAGGACGTGCTGCGGACGCTGCGGCTCAACCTGTCGCGGGACCTGGCGCGGCTCTGGGTGGCCGAGGCCGACGGCGATGTCTTTTAGTGGACGGCTCGGAAAGGGCATACACGGGGCAATGATTTGTGTACAAGGGGGAGGCGGACGTGGCGTTTTCGGGCGGATAAGACATCACGATCACGAAGTCGGGTCGGAACGAGCGAGGCCCGGCACGAATGCTGCATATGTACGACTGGGCTATGTAATAATATTTCCTGAGGAGGATAGCGGGAAAAAAGTATATTTTCAAAACGAAAGGAGAGAGGACGTCCAATACTTCAATACGTAAAGGCGAGTGTCTCATGGTTTCGATTCTGTCCACATCGAAAGGCAAGCGCAGGAGCAGAACAGAGTGCACGGATAAAGGGATGAAGGGAATGAGGGGCGCGGTCGATGTCGTGCTTATCGAGTATCAGCAGACGAACTACGGACAACTCTCAACTTTCCTTCTCTCTTCATCCCTCTCCCTCTCCGTTTCGCCGATATCTGCCAATTGGCCAGCATCTCACGTACCAACGGAGTAAGGTAACCTACCCGCTGTACCTAAGCACGGAGCAGGACACCTCGACACAAAAATGCCGGCGCCGAATCCCCTCCCCAGCTCGGTCTACAAGATCGTGCCGAGGCCGCCGCCCGCGCCCCTCCCCGCGGCGTACCCGCTCTCGGATCTGGATCGGACGGACGGGTTCATCCACCTGAGCACGGCGGAGCAGGTGCGTGCTTTCCTTTCCTTTTCCTCTTTCTCCCCCGCCTTCAACTCCCCGTGGGTAGATAACTTGACTGACGACTGCTTTTCCTGTCAAAAAAGGTCCCAATCACGGCGGGCCTCTTCTTCGGGCAGCACACGGAGCTGTGGGTCCTCAAGCTCTCGCTGGAGCACCTCCTGACCGAGTCCCCTCCGGCGGGGCCTCCCTTTGGACCCTCAGGGTCGGGGACGGAGGCAGGGGCGGGCGACCCGGCACCCGGGACGGAGCTGCGGCGGATCAACTGGGACGAGGCGGGCGCGGGGTGTCCGCACCTGTACGGCGGCAACTTTGGCGGCGCGGACGTGGTGTCGTGCCGCCGCTTCGTGAGGAGCGATGGGGCCCCCACCTGGGGGGAAGCGTTTGCCGGTAGCGGGGCTGGGTGGTTGGAATGACGGCCACCTATTCATAGGTGGATGTTTACGGCCTCGTGAGGAGGTATCTACCCGATAGAGGCGAAGTACATACCAGTATCTAGGTATCTACCCGGGACCCGGGCTGGCTCGCCCGCCGGGATGAAATAAATCGCAGTAGCAACAACTAAACACTACCCGCATTATGATAAGACAAGACTCTTATCATACATGAGGATGGCTATAGGAAGGCGTCACCACCGGAAGGATGGCGAATAGATTGGAGCGGGGAGGCGATATCATCGCGAATCGCACACCGGTCTCCTACTGCATGCAGTTCTAGTACCACATCGTGCGGATTTGCTCGGGTCAAGGGTGATCGTCGTCGAGACCGTCATGATCGGGTGCCAGTTACTAAGGCATGCCAGTTCCCCAGGTAATTCCCGAGCAAGAGATCTCACGGCCCTGTCAGGAGACCAGTCGGGAGACTGAGCAGCCATCCAGAAGTAAGTGCGGAGAACTATAGGTTACGAAGCCGTGACGGAACCTTCACAGGAAACCTCGTAAAGAGTGATCGAAGGAGCCGTGTCAGTTCACGTCAACAAATCGACGTCGACTTGGCGGATCCCGACTGAGACGGAACACGCCCGTGGCAGTGCCTCGACAGCGGTATGCTGCAAAAAATAAAAATGGCCGGAAAAAACCTTCAGCCCTCGGGGCCGGCTTGCTTCCCCATCCAGCTCACCGGCCTCCATTCTTATGGGCTGAAGGACGGGACCGGTCGAGGGAGGTACTTGTATGTACACATACACATTCGCCAGCGACGAAGACACCGTAATATCTCCGAATAGCGAAGGGCGTCGGGGGGGCGGTTGCGCTGGGTGGGTCCCGTCCAGCCGGAGAGGGTCGGAGGAAGGAGGGGTAGCAGCTACCTGAGCAGTGAAGGGAAGAGTGGGAAAACTCGATTCTCCCCCGGGCCCCAACGCCCAGCTTTTTCCTATCGAGCAGTTCCTTCCGTACGGGATGGGACCCCGCGGGACGACCCCGCGGGAGGACGAGAAGACGAGATCCCAGCGCTCTCCAACAAAGCGATCGATCGCAAGTGCCGTGGTCCGGCGGGCAGACCCCACCCTGCGCTCAGCCGTTTGCGACAAAGTACAGAGCAGTACCCTCCGCACATAGCCGGTTCTTTACCAAATAAATAGCAAGTGGACCTGAAAACACATGGCCGGGCAAGGGAGGAAAGGGTGAGGGAGGGGGGGGGGGAGCACTCGCCGCCCCGTCCCCGTAGGTACCTAGGTAGGGAGGAGGGGAAAAAAGAGGAAGCGCCAGGAGGGAGAAGAAGGGCGAGTGGCACCTCCACTGGTACCTCCAGCACAGTGAGGATACAGAGAGAGAGGGAGACGGAAGAGAGAGAGCCCAGAGAGGGAGAGAGAGGGAGCGCGAGAGTCCCGAGAGGGGAAGGGCCAAAACTTACTACTAAAGCTGGATCGCATACATCATCGCTTTTCTCACTTACTTTACTTTCTCTCTCCATCCCATCCCATCCCATCCCATCCATACAAACTTTATCCCTTCCCCATTCGATAGATATCCCACCCGACATCCCCCTACCCTCTCTGCGCACGCACAAAGCGAGGAGACATCCAGGTTCTCAAACCCGACGCAGCAATGGCGTCCACCGTCGGAAAGGTACGTCTAACGCATTCCCATTCATTCCCTTCTCCTGTCGGTCCGCGGCGCGGGGTAGCTGCCAGTGGGAAGCTGGGAAGCTAGCTGCTACCGATTGGGAGCTGCAGTCGGCCAGTTGGCCAGTTGGCCAGTGGCTGCCGCTTCCATCTGTCGTTTACTCGTCCGCCCTACCTTTACTTCTGCACTGTAGCTGCACCTCGAACCCCTTCTCCCTCCCATTGCGCCCATTGGGCATTCCTTCATCGGCTTTTCCTCTTCGCAACGCTCGTTATGCTCGTCATCCAAAACATGTCCTCGCTGACGATCGACGGCAGACCATCACCTGCAAGGCCGCCGTGGCGTGGGAGGCCGGCAAGGAGCTCAGCTTGGAGACGATCGAGGTGGCGCCGCCGCAGGCCCACGAGGTGCGCATCGAGATCTACTACACCGGCGTGTGCCACACCGACGCCTACACCCTGTCCGGCAAGGACCCCGAAGGCGCCTTCCCCGTCGTGCTGGGCCACGAGGGCGCCGGCGTTGTCGAGTCCGTCGGCGAGGGCGTCACCAGCGTCAAGCCCGGCGACCATGTCGTCGCCCTGTAGTACGTTTCTTCTCCTCGCGTCGTCTATTTTCGTGCCTCCTCCTCACTTCGCTCGTCTTCTCGTGTAACTCCCCCCCTCCTCGCGCCGCCAAACTGACGAAAGCAGCACCCCCGAGTGCAAGGAGTGCAAGTTCTGCAAGAGTGGCAAGACCAACCTGTGCGGCAAGATCCGCGCGACGCAGGGCCGCGGCGTGATGCCGGACGGTACGTCGCGCTTCAAGTGCAAGGGCAAGGACCTGCTGCACTTCATGGGCACCTCGACCTTCTCGCAGTACACCGTGGTGGCCGACATCAGCGTGGTGGCCATCCAGCCCAACGCGCCCCTGGACCGCGCCTGCCTGCTGGGCTGCGGCATCACCACCGGCTACGGCGCCGCGCGCGTGACCGCGGCGGTCGAGAAGGGTAGCAACCTGGCCGTGTTCGGCGCCGGCTGCGTCGGCCTGTCCGTGGTGCAGGGCGCCGTCACCCAGGGCGCCGGCCGCATCATCGTGGTCGACGTCAACCCGGCCAAGGAGGAGTGGGCGCGCAAGTTCGGCGCCACGCACTTCGTCAACCCCACCAAGCTTCCCGAGGGCGTGACCACTGTGGACAAGCTGATCGAGCTGACCGACGGCGGTTGCGACTACACCTTCGACTGCACCGGCAACGTCGGCGTCATGCGCGCCGCCCTGGAGGCCTGCCACAAGGGCTGGGGCCAGAGCATCATCATCGGCGTCGCCGCCGCCGGCCAGGAGATCAGCACCCGCCCCTTCCAGCTGGTCACCGGCCGCGTGTGGAAGGGCTGCGCCTTCGGCGGCATCAAGGGCCGCTCCCAGCTGCCCGGCCTCGTTGGCGACTACCTCGAGGGCCGCCTCAAGGTCGACGAGTTCATCACCCACCGCAAGACCCTCGACCAGATCAACGAGGCCTTCGACGTCATGAAGCAGGGCGACTGCATCCGCGCCGTCGTCGACATGCGCTCCCCTTGAGAGAGCGGGGTATCCTCCGTTGAAGGTAGTACGTTACGTATCTAGCTTGTCGAATCAAAAAGAAAAAAAAAAAAAGTCAAACCAATTTTCATCATATGCGACTTGTGAATTTTACCGCAGAAAGGGGGGCTATGTCGGCCGCATCACGTACCAAACGGTGTGACACGCAGTTGTACACAAAAGTAATGTGCTACGTATGATGTCCGTGGCACCCAGAGGAATGGATACATCTAGGCCGGTCTTACCGCCGGGCAGGGAGACCGTTACGAACACTTGAGCTGTTATGCAGCCGTTCGTTACACACGGGAGATTGGAGGAGAGGATGAGAAGGCGCTTGTAGATCAGGGTCAAGGAGGACGATTCTAGCCTCGACCGACCCGTCCTAGTAGAGTACAGCACGGGGCTGGGTTTCGTCTCCAGGCCCTCGATGAATCCTGCAGATATTGTGCCTCACCTAGACGTGTAAACTAAAATGCAAAACGTGCAGGGGAGACGACGAGGGCCCAGCCGGCCCGAGTCTGCCGCCGAATCTTCAAGACCCCGTATCGAAGTCGCTCGGCAGGCTACATCCTATAGAATTGGATCCATGCATGTCGGGTGCTACTAGGACCGATCTCCGGCGAGGCTCTCGATCGACGCTGGACGGTGGAAGACAAAATCGTGGCCTGCGTCGATTCGCTGGGTGGTCTGTGGGCGGCCGTTGCGGTAGGTTCTGCTTGGGAGGTTGCGTCGATGAACCCGCATAAGCTACTCGTAAGAATTACATGCCGCCGAAAGCATATGCTTGCCTGTCTTCCCGCCCGCCAGCCCACTCGTGTTCGAGCTTTCTCTCCCTTCCTTTCTGCTCTGTTTCTGGAGACACGGGACGACATCGGTCGGAAGTGCTACTGGGTAATGCAGGGAGGTACTTAGGTGGCACATCCTGCGAGCTGTTGTACGATATCGATGGATGTGCTGTGTCATCGTAGCAATGCAGAGAGCCCATCAGCATACTTGAAGCAACTTTACCTATCGCATCGAGCAAACGGGGCGCAGTCCATTGGCTCGCCCCCCCTCCCCCATCTGAGTAAGAGGGAAGGAAGGGGAAGGGGCATGAAGGCGAGGAACTCAAATAAGATCAAATAAAAGTAGGCCCGAGAACTGAATCTTGCTTCCCGAGGACTGAGGACTGGAGGAAAGGCACGGCGGCGGCGTCGGGCTTAATCGCTGCCCGCCCGGGCTGCGCTGGGCTTGCACGGCGCAACCTCGCTCATCGGGCAGTCGCGATCGCAAGAATGACGTTAGAGCGGCAGAGGAATGGGCGAGATGGACAAATCGGCGGTAGTGATCCGTACTCTGTATTATACACGGACGGACACAGACGGTAGGTCTGTCTGCCGGCATTCTTTTTGACTTTTGCAATCGAGAGAGCCTGTACCAATGGAGGCACGGTATGGTACCTACTAGTAAATGACTCAGCCAAGATTCTCCCCTACTTTTCGCGTCCAATGGACTGCTGGATTATTGGCCGCGCGACCTCGACACCCCCCCCTAACCGGCAGCCGCTTCCGTGCCTCCGGCTGCTCTCCCTTTTTCTTCTTTTCTTTTTTTCTCCCGGCGGCAAGGGGTGAAGGGAAGAAGGCGGTGGAAGGACGAGAGGCCGGCGGCGAGGCGTCAAACCGCCGCCGCAGTCGTTACGATCGCTGCAATCGGAGAGGCTGCCCGGCTGCCCGTTTGCTGGGTGGGCGTCGTTGGGTTTCGTTCCGGCTGTCGGGTAGCAAGCAGGCAAGCAGGCAAGCAAGCGAGCAAGCGAGCGGGCAAGCATGCGGGCAAGCAAGCAGCAACGGGTCGCGGACGGGTTGGAAAAGGAAGGCAGATGCGGATAAGATGGAGGGTTGGGCAGACACACACACAGCTGGAAGGGAAGCCGCCGGACCAAGCAACTCATGATGCGGCCCCCCTGCCATGATTACAGCCGGCGGTTCTCCAACAGTTCGTGACCCGGCAGCAGGTTAGTGTGGCTGGCGTGGCTGGCTGGGCAGCAGGACAGCAGGGGTAGCACGGACAAGCAGGGACCCAGGTAGGTACCCTCGTACCGAGTGGCTGCCGCCTCAAACTGCCCCGAGGCAAACAGCTGACTTTCGTCGGGAGAGGGGCGCTGGGGGCCACTGGAGGGAGCCCCGTTGCCAGCGCATCCACCTCCCAAGGGGGTCGATCCGGAGGCCGATCGCTCCAGAGAGGGCCCCTGCTGCTTGCAGCTGCTTGCATCGGCCGGCCGTGCACCAGTCTGGTCCGGAGACACACCCAATCTCCGGCGCATACTGAGTACTGCGGCCTCTCCCTTTTTCGGCTTGTTCTCGTCTCTCTGTTTGTCCTCCTACGGGTGGGTCTTCCGCACTGGGGTTCGAGCAACCTTACCCGAAAGGACCCAACTGGTCTCTTCTGTCTACTGAGTATGATTCCCAAGGTTCTTCTCGAGCACAAGATACTACTAGGCAGTGGGTGGTGTGACAGGCCGGCCTGGTGTTGACTCCTCCGTATCTACGTCCCCAGCTGTCCCCTCTGCTCGCCGCCGCCGCTCAGCCTCCCTCGCTGGGCTCCCCCAAGCGATTGGTCATCTCCCAACGCCTCATTCTGCCGGCGTTGCCAGTCCCGAAGCCCAGCGCCCAGCGCCCAGCGCCCAGCGCCTAGTTGCCAGCATCCCCCGGCCGCTCCACTCTCGTGCCACTTTTCAGTCGCGGGCCAAGTTCGTTGCGAACCCCCCGGCCCAGTCGCCTCCTGCCAACCCCGGCCCCCCGGCATCCCGAAAGCGGAGCCTCGCCAACAAGACGAGACGCTGCGAGACTTCGCTCGCTTCCTCTTTCGTCAGCAAGCAGTCCCGTACCAGGGCGCACGGGGAGAGTCGCCCGCCAGCGAGATTACCACGGCTACCCGGGGGCTGCTTATTATCGTATGCCTGCTCTATTAGCCAGCAGCGCCAGCCACTCCGGCTAGCTAATAGGCCCGTCGGCCGGCCTCTCTCCGAGCGTCCGTACTAGCCAACGCAACGCAACGCAACGCAACGCAACGCAACGCAGACAGGCAGACAGGTAGACGGGCGGATCGGCAGGCAGAGAATAGAGAGGCAGGCGGGACCATCCTTCATATCTATCCCTACCGGCACCCCGAGCCCACGCCGCCGCCGCCGCTCGGCCTCCGCCCTTCCACCACCTTCCAGTATTACTGCCTACGTACTGCCTTTGCAGCCTTGCCCGAACTGGAAAGATACTCCCGCACCACGCGATCGGGTTCCCGTCCACATTCCCGCCCACGTGAGTGCTTTTAGGTAGAACCTAACCTGCCACCCTGTCTTCCTCGTCTTGCTCCTTGTCCTTAATAAACCTCTATCTCCCTTCTTCCTCGCTCCTCTCCCTTCTCCCTCCTCTCCTTCTCCTTTCTCCCTTCCCTTGCCCTCTTCCTTTCCTCGCTTAGAGTGCAATTCTCCTCCTCTCTGTCCGGTCGGCCAATCCAACCGGTCAAGCCCGAACTGACTCGTACAAAGCTCGCACTCGTCGGACATCACCATCCGCGCCGCGCCACTTTAGTCAAACGACTCGCCCCGACTTATTAATCGGCCGGGCGGAACAGCTACCTATTTAAGAAGACACCTCCGCCGCCCTTCGCCGACTCCTCCGCCGACCTTCCTGAGCCACACACAAACTCCTCTGTGACTCTCCTCTCTCGCCCGCTCCTCTCTCTCTCGCTCTCGTCCGCCACCTTCGACAAAACCGGCAATGCCTCCCAGAAAGATACGGTGCTCGTTCAAGGAGTGCAAGGACGCGGCCCAGAGGATAGCAGGCGACTGCGGCTTTTGCAATGGCCACTTCTGCGGCAAGCACCGGTTATTGGAGGATCATAAGTGCGATGGCCTAGAAGACGTGCGTTGTTTTGGTGCCCTCTCTCTCACCTTTCCTCCCTGTCCCCCTTTTCCTTTACCCGTACCTCCCCATCCGTAACACCGAGGCCCGGCCACGGCTAACAGGGCGACGGATGCGAATCTAGTGCAAAAAGGAGGCGCACGAGCAGAACGCCGCACAGCTGGAGAAGGAGCGGACGCACGTCATCAAGGGCGTCTAATCCAATTCTTCTTGATTCCGAACCCGTAAACGCAATAACACCGGCAACAACAGCAATAACATCAACAGCAGCAGCAACACCGAAGAGAAGAAGACGAACGAGCGTGGCCGACGAGCGATAGTCGATAAGGGGTGTTAGTGGACAAGCGAGATGGGGGCAGCATTGGAATTCGGTTCAGACCGGCCATTGCCGGAAAAGGGGGGGCGACGGGTTCAACAGGACCGACCACGCGTACCGTCGCCTTCGAGTTCCTCTCCCAACCCTTCTCCCTCTTCGAAATAAGACAGCCCGGACTGTCGTAAATACTACCACTACCAGGCGGTTACCGACTGAGTGGTGGCAGAGAGGGCTGGGCAAGAAATAGAGAGGGAGGAGAGGGCGAGGAAGCGCGCTCCCGTATCCGACTTCCCCCTAGCCCTGGCTCTCGACGGCCCACCTCGATTTTTCTTTTGGCTTCTCTCTCGACACCTTCCTACGCGATAGCACGCACAATCCCGCCCTCTCCCAATCTCGCCTTAACCGTATGACATTACCTCCATCCGCGAACGGACAGAAAAGGGGGAGTCCTCCGGGGGCTTTTTATTTATTATGAGAGACCTCTTCCTCACATCCTGTTGTATTTTATACGCTTTTTTTTTCTACCTTTCCTCTTACTTATTTCTCTTCTGCGTCAATTCACCTGCTTTTCTTTTGCTTTTCTGTCTAATTTGCTTTGCTTTGGTTCTCTCTTTCTCTTCATGCATGGCGTCCAGGATAGAGGGATGGGGAAGGGGGGGACGGGGGATATTTTACGAAACGAGCGAACGAGAGGAATGAGAGGCACTATTATTTCTATTACTTACTGCCCACGGGATTGATTGGTGTTTTTATTGCTATTATGTCTCAGTTAGGTGCCCCGTGTTGTAGCAGCTGTTTAGGAGATTTGTTATGGACTTTAGTAGGGAGATTGACTTGCCTACTATTTTAAGATACGAAGATGTTAGGAAGAGGCAACAGCGACGACCCATGCGTAGCCCCAAGTTGAACTGAGGTGGTTTGGGTCGTATCTCGGTCCTTTATGGCGGTTGCTGTTCTGACTTCATTTTGTCGCCTTCGTTGGGTAAGAGGAGTTATTGACTGAATATGTATGCATGTACTTAAGAACTACGGACATGCGTTTACGGAAGTGCCTAAATTACCTGCCGTTTAGACCCTTGACCTGCCAGGGACACGTGCCTGACATAGAGGAAAGCATCTCTAACATTACAGCTTTCCTGTACCGTCCTGGTGCCTGCCTGCCCACCTACATAAGATACCCTAATCTTTCGAAAGCAGGTAGCTTAGTACGCAACATGCGCCCTCCTCCGTTTTCATGACCTACCCGACTTCGTACGAACGCGGCCGGACGACCGGCGCGTGTCCAGAGGCACGATTCTCGCCAACTTGCTACCGGTGTCGTCGTCGTCGTTGTCGGACTCCTCCTTTTTCACCGCCGTCTCCCCGTCTGCTTCTCCTTCCGCTTCTTCTTCCTTGATATCTTCTTCCTCCTGTATGACCTCCTCTTTGACGTCGTCCTCCATCCTCCCAATACTTGTCTTGAGGTCCACCTCCTCTTTCATCTCCGCCTCCACCTTCGTCTCTTCTGCCTTCACATCCCGCCTCCTCCGCCCCTCGGCCACCTTCTTGGGGTCAGCGGCGGGACACAGCCCGCGCAGACCGAGGTCACAGTCGCCGCAGCGGCGGCCGACGGGCAGGCAGATGGTCTGACCCAGCCCGACGAGCAGCCAGTTGATCTCGCGCCAGCGGTCGTGCGGCAGCCAGGCCTGCAGGGCGCGGCGGGTCTCTTCGGGCGTCGCGGTGGCGCCTCCTCCGCCTTTCTTTTTAGTGACGCCGCCTCCACCGCCTCCGCCGGTCCACCCCCACAGGTTGGCGATGCGGTGCACGTGCACGTCGACGCCGATGCCCTCGACACGGTCCCAGCCGTTGGGCGCCGCGACGCAGAGGTACGCCATCTTAGGCCCCACGCCGGGGAGGGACATGAGCCCCTCGACCGTGGGCGGGATGTCGCCGCCCCACTGGTCGCGCAGCAGTACGGCCGTCTGCTTGAGGTAGCGGGCCTTGTTGTTGTGGAACCCGACCTGCCAGATCATCTGGTTGAGCTGGCCCTCGTCCACCGCGAGCATGTTAGCGAGATTCAGCCCCGGCGCTGCGCCGGGCTGGTGGGGCGGCAGCTCGGCCCGCAGCCGCGCCATGGCGACAGCGTTGACGGTGTCCTTGGTCTGCGAGCTGAGCATCAGCGCCACGAGCGTGTGGAAGCGCCGGTCGCGCGGGCTCGCGGACGGGTCGGCGAGACGCTCGCAGCCCATCGTGTCCACGGCGGCGTTGGCGGCCGCGCCGGAGAGGCGCATCGCTTTAGCGGCGGCGTAGAGCTCCTCCCAGCCTGAGGGCGGGGTGGTAGGAGAAGTAGCAGGAGAAGCAGCAGGGGGGAGGCGCTTGTCGCGGGCGGCCCTTCGCTTTGTGATTGTCTCAGCGGGGAGGAATAGCCCCTTCTTCTCCTCGTCCTCGTCCTCGTCCTCCTCCTTCTTGAGCGGCTGCGACACGAGTGTGGCTGTCCGCTTGCGCTTGCGGGAAGCCGCTGGTGTTGATGCTAACGCTGACGTGCTGGCGCTGCTCCCTTGGCCTCCTCGTCGGATGCCATTGCGTCTAGGCCTCGGCGGGGATGGCGAGGGGATGATGTCCTCGATGTCAGTGACGGAGGGTGGCGCCGACAGGCTAGACGAGGACAAGCGCCGCCGTGCTGCTGCCGACGATGACTTCACGTCATTGTCGTCGTATTCGCCGTCATCATCGTCGTTGTCATCTTCGTTTTCGCCCTCGTTGTCCTCGCGGTAGCTAAACCGGGCCGCTAGAGCCGATGTACGCGCGGACCGCCGTGGCGGGGCCGGCACGGCTGCAGACGATGCCGGGCCGGTGGCGGAGAAGAACCTGGAGGTGTCTTTCGACAGCCGAGACGTCCGCATGGCTTCTTTCACGGCCGGCAGCTTTGAATTTACCCTCCCAAATCCTCCGGGGCATGCGGTGGGAGGAGGGATAGGAAATATACTGAGTGGAGGGAGTGGAGTTCTCCGGCTGGTCAGTTGAACCCCCTGAATTTCCAGCAGGGATGGGGGCTCATTCGAGGCTTGCGTAGTGGCGTGAATCCCTGAAACCACAGCGCCACAGCGCCCGGGTTCCCCCTGCACCGGCGGGCCGGCAGCTAATCAACGCTAAACTACAGCGGGCTAGTGGCGCCGCGCTCTGTCTGATCTGTGCCGGTGGGAGACAAGACCGGTGGGAGCAAATACATCCACGGATTATAGGTTTCTCTTACCGATGGCATGAAGAGATGAAGATCGCATTCGGAGGCTGTTTTTAAATTCTCATAGTGTCTATATAAAGAGTGACACTCGTAAATCTATAATTCTTACCCAGCTGGTCACTCGATCATCTGTTGACCTGAAATAGGAGATGGGGGTGCTTGTGTATAAGAGCACGGAAGTGTGGACAAAGGAGAGTTGTCGAGTACGTACAGTAACAAGTCTATATGCCACATCTCGTCTATCCTAAAATACTCGGAAGGAAACAGAGACGGAAAGAAGAGGGACGGGAGAGGAGTACGAAAAGAGGCTAGTGTGAGCTCAGACGATACTTCAGATGAGGAACTCCTCGTTGACAAAATGCCGCAGGACGATCTTGCCCTCGTCGAAGCGCGGCGTCTCCCAGCGCACGATGATGGCGGCGTGGCTGTGGCGGACCTTGTGGATCCAGACCGGGTACTTGCGCCAGCCGAGGCCGTCGAGGGCGTCGATGGCACTGAACTGGAAGGGCGCCAGGGCCAGGGTCGGGATCTCCGCGCGGGACTGCCGGCGCTCGCGCGACAGGATCCGGTGGCCCTCGGCCCCGAGCTGCTCCGCCTCGCCCTCCGGGTCCGACCTCTCGAGAAACTGCTCGCCCCGCGCGCGGTTCAGCGTCTCGTACGCGCCCTCAACCGCCTCCTGCATCCCCTGGATCCACAGCGGCACGCGGTACTTGCTGACATCGATACCCGCGTGCCCGCTCTCGTGGAGCCGGATGCGCTTCGAGCTGGCGATCGTCTGGTACCCCGCGTTGACGACGAACGTCGCGAGCCCCAGGGGCAGGACCACCATCAGCAGCAGCATCAGGGGTAGCCCGTGCAGGAACGCCACGATCGTCTCGACCGTCGTGCTTGTCTTCCATGAGTCCCGCGGCAGCCGCGCGACGGGGTCGGACGGATCGAGCACGACGTCCTCGTAGCCCTCCACGTAGCGCACCCGCACCTTGGACAGGTCCGCGTACGGGTCGGTCTTGGACACGCCGGTGGTGTAGAACACGGCGCTGCGGTCGTTGACGATGTTCGCGTACAGCGTACGTCGCTTGAACCGGGCCAGCCCGCACATGAAGATCGAGTTCGGGTCCGCCAGCACCGCCAGCAGCGGCCGCCCGGTGTCGCGGAACTTGTCGACCCCGAACAGCTGCCGGCCCGACTTGCTCAGCATCCTGGACGCGATGCCGTTCCACATCGCGTTCGTCCACCCGCGGACGGGCGACGGCACGCCTAGAAAGGGGCTCGCAAACGCGGTGAAGTTCTAGAAGCACAGCTCCTCCGTCAGCTCGAGCCTGTTTTCACCCGGAAGCATTCGTGGATAGGTGCGCACCATGCATTCTATCTGGTCCAGCACGCCCTTCGCGTGCAGCAGGCCGACGGCGTAGCGGGCGATGAGCCCGCCCAGGGAGTACCCGATGACGCTCAGCTTGGCGATGCGGCCGCCGCGGGTCCGGACGGCGGCCATCTCCTCCTCGATCTCGAGGCACACGCGCTCGCCGCCGGTCTCGATGCCGTCGTAGGTGTGGTACCCCGCGTTGTTTTTGGCCAGCAGGATGTACAGCCTGTCCTCGCTAAACTGCCCGCGCAGGGCTTTGGCGACGGATTCCATGTGCGTCGGGTTACCCCAGAGCTGCGTGCCCATCGCCTGCGGTTAGCCATTTGTCTGTGCCACGAGAGGCCGCACCTCACGTGGACGATGCGCTCCGAGTGAAACCTACCCCGTGGACCAGCACGCAGAGGTGGTCTGCTTCGGGACTGCCCCCGATGAATTCGGCCATGATTACAGGGAGGAATTAGGTGTTGCAGGTACACAGTAAACGCGAAATAGGCAATGGGAACGTGTAGGTAGCAGGAAAGCTCTTGGAGTATAGCAAAAAGAAAAAAGAAAAGAGTGTCCAAAAGGGCATCGAAAATGAGCCCGACCGCACGCTTTGTATACTTCGTTCGTATATATTGTGTCGACGGAGACCAGAATCCATCGATGCGGAAATCGTAGGCCCCGAGACGCCGACGAAGGCTACGTCCGTATCGAGAATCTCGTTCACGGAGTTAGCCAACGCACTCAGCGCTGCAGCCTGGACGGCCGCAATGACCGCATTTCGCTCCCTCAGCTCACTAGCGTCGCCGGTCGGCTCAGTGAGTTAGCCCGCTGTCAGTGAGCACCTAAAATGCCTGAGTGGGTGACCGGGGCGCCGCCGTCTCCACGACCTCAGCTGTATGGTCTGTGCCACCTCAGGAACAACTAAATGTAGGCACCTCTTTAAATTTAATGACTGGCCGTTTCGAGGTTCCTCCTTCCCGAATACAAACACACGGAACAAGGCACTAGGTCCTGCCTGCCTTACCTACGGAGTAGTAAGTGCCCACCTGGGTAACAGCCAGAATTCACCCTCGGAGAGAGAAAGAGCAGAGGTCACGATCACGCCGGGAAAGCAGCCTACCTCGGGTATTTAGATCGCTCGGCTTCAGCGCGTGCTCAGAGGCTCAGACCCGCTGAAGCCGCTAGGGGAGGCCGCTACGGCACGCCAAACGTTGCACGAACGCTAAGCGAGCCTGCCCGATTGGACTTCAGCGGCCGGCCCCGCAGGTCCAATCGACGTCCAGCCCACATCAACACCCGACCCGAGATTCAGTAGCGGCCTCACTTCATAATCATCAGCCTCGCCCTTCCGCATCCCCAGGCTCTGATCCAGCACACTGCGCCTCGCCTCTCGCGTTCCGTGGCTTTCGTGCTGGTCCGGCCCGTCGGCGCAGGAAAGCTGCAGCTGCCTTTTCTCGCTTCGACTCTTCCCCTTTCCGCGGTGGCTGTCTTGACCCTCGATGACGCACGTCTCGTAGAGGGTCTTTTCCGGTGACAGAAGGGCTGGGAAACACACTCCCCACCCCTCCTTCGCCCTTCCCGTACTCAGCAGTTCCAATACCATCCATCGCCATAGGCAGAGGGTGTGGTATCGAGGCCCAGACCCAGGCCTAGGCCCAAACCCAGACCCAGACCAGACCCAGACCAAGGCGTTAGATCATCCCCGTACGGATCATTTTCTGTTTCTTCAACATGCCCTCGGAATTCAATCTGCTCAAGCACATCCCCTGCCCGGCTGGCGACAGGTGTACAGCCTTCCGCTGCCTCTTCCGTCATAGGTGGGACGAGGTGTCTGATTCACCGTCTGGTGAGAATAGCGGTCAACACAGCCAGAACAGCCAGAACAGTCAGAACAGCCAGAGCGGCCAGCCCGGCCAGCCCGGCCAGCCCGGTCAGCCTGGCCAGCCTGGCTCGCAAGGCCAGAACGGCCTGAAAGACCGACAGGGCCAGCAGGGCCAACAGGGCCAGGCGCGTCGCGACCAGGCTCCCGAGGCGAGCCGACATAAACGGCTGAAGACAGACGAAGACGACGAATATGACCCGACATCGCCGCTTATTTCAGAGGAGAATCCCCAGCAACAAATCCATCCTCCCCTGAACCCGCTGGCGGTAGCTTACGCCCCCAGGCCCCCGTACAGCCTGCCAAGAACGGCGGTAGCTACGGCGGAGAATCCCATCTCGCCGCCCCCATTGAAGCGAAAGCTCGACGCTACCGCCCCTGAGTTCCCCCTGACAACGAAGCCTTCAGAAGCGCCAGCGGCTACGAAGGGCCATGCTGCTGTGCTGGCCATCACTAACCGCAACCACAAAAACATCAGCAGCAGTAGCAGTAGCAGCAGCAGCAGCAGCAGCAGCAGCAGCAACAACAACAACAACAACAACAACAACAACAACAACAAAAACAACAACAGGCCAGCTCCTTCTCCTACTCCAGCCACCACGGCGCTAAGAAGCAACCCAGTTCTACCCGCGAAGAGGCAAGGTGCACCCTCGGGTGCCAAGTTTGTCGGCTCAGGATCAAGTTCGACAACCACCGCGAACGCGGGTACGGGTATAGGCACGAGCTCGGGCACCGGCTCGGGCACCGGCGCGAGCGCGCCAGCGCAGACAAAACCAGCACGTAAGATCGAGACTCTAAACCCTCGCCATCTAGCTTCTGCCCCGGCGCCGCACGAGACGCGCTATAGGTTACTGAAGCTATTACACGCCGAGCTCTCCCGACTCAATTCGGAGCTGAAGAAGACCGTCAGCGGCGAGGACCAGACGCTGCTGCTCTCCGATCAGGAGCTCATCTGGATGGCCCTAGACGAGGAAGAGAAGTTCGCCACCACCAGAGCGGCCATCTACTCGCACAATATTAAGAATCGTATCATGAACTACAAGCGCATGCCGCTCACCCAGTGGAGGAAGGAGCGGACGGAAGGCCGGGCCAAGGATCTCAAGAAACAAACCAAGAAGAAGCCGCTCGGAGACGCCCCGGTCGTGGTCAACACGGGCCTGGCACCTACAGAGGAGGTCCTGCTCATGAAGGCTCGGCTCTTGACCCCGATCGACGGCCTGGCCGGGCACGGATATGTACCCGCCGTGCCCACGGAGGCGGACATGCAGAAGGCGCGTGAGGCAGAGGATATGTCTAAGGGCTACGAGGTCTGCGACCGGTGTCAGTCGCGCTTCCAGGTGTTTCCCGGCCGGCGGGAGTCGGACGGGGCGCTGACGTCGGGGGGCCATTGCACCCACCACCCGGGCCGCGCCTACTACCCCCCGAAGGCTATGGCCCCCGGCGAGCTGACCGGCCTCCGGCGATGGCGGTGCTGTGGCCAGGCTGTGGGCGACAGCGCGGGCTGCGTCACGGCCGACCACCACGTGTTCAAGACGACAGACCCCAACCGGCTCGCCCTAGTGTGGAACTTTGTCGAGACCCCCCCCAATCCCAACGTGCCCGCCGACCGCGCCGTCTGCTTCGACTGCGAGATGGGCTACACCGTCAAGGGCCTCGAGCTCGTGCGCCTGACGGCCACAGCCTGGCCTGGCGGGGAGGAACTCTTGGACGTGCTGGTTCATCCCGTGGGCGAGATTCTCGACCTCAATTCGCGCTACTCCGGCGTCTACCCGGAGGATATCATCGATGCCGTACCTTTTTTGGACACGGACAGGGCGACGACTGTCACGCCCGGCGCATCCACCCAAGGGCAGCAGCAGGGGGGCGCGGCCAGTTTGCAGGACAACGTAGCGGAGGTGAAGGAGGCAAAAGAGGAGCGCAAACGGCTGCCCATCGTATCGTCGCCCGAGGTGGCGCGCGACCTCCTGTTCTCGCTCATCGCGCCGGACACCCCGCTCATCGGCCACGGTCTGGAGAACGACCTGAATAGCCTGCGGGTGATTCACCCCACCGTCGTCGACACGATCCTACTGTTCCCCCATCCCAAGGGCCTGCCCATCCGGTACGGCCTCAAGACGCTGATGGACACGCGTCTCAACCGCCAGATTCAGGTTGAAAACGTCGAGGGCCGCCGAGCTGGCCACGACAGCGCCGAAGATGCCAGAGCCGCAGGTGAGCTTGTACGGCTCAAGGTCCGGGACGAGTGGGAGGCGATGCGGCGGGCCGGCTGGACGCTAGTCGACGGCCATCTCACCCCCCCTGACGGCGTCGGTGGTAAGAACGGGAAGCTGACAGAGGAGTTCTTGGAGTCTTTGTCGTCTGTCTCTACCCCCCACTAGGAGGGCAATATGTGGTGGCTGAATGGCTATTTCTTCTTGTTTTGACATATGCCTTATGCCCTCTGTCGCTTAGGGGCTCTATCCCGGCGGGCGTCCCTGGGCATGAAGGGAGAGTAAGCGGTTGGATAATGATGTCGGTGCAACTGCCACACTCGCAAAACAACACAAAAAA
Source organism: Barbatosphaeria neglecta (assembly GCA_022813145.1). Classification (NCBI taxonomy): domain Eukaryota; kingdom Fungi; phylum Ascomycota; class Sordariomycetes; order Barbatosphaeriales; family Barbatosphaeriaceae; genus Barbatosphaeria; species Barbatosphaeria neglecta. Next base: position 123,221 of record JAKLNC010000001.1, on the reverse strand, counting down.
ATCACGCAGCGAACGAAGAATGAAGAAAATGAAGAAGAAAAAAAAAACACGAAAAAGTGAACGACGGGCGGACGGATCGGAGTGGATGGACGGACTAGTCTGGAATACTCTGCGTTGGCCTGTTCAATGATAACCCTTTTTGTACGAATAGCAGTATCTCTACGGCGGTGTATCGTGTATAGCACAGGGGAGAAGCACAGAAAAGACAAAATGACAATGGAAAGAAACGACAACAACGGCTCTTTTGGCCGGGTATCGAAACTGGCATCAGCCATGGACTCCTTTACGTGTCATGTCGTTAATACCTTGATCTTTCTTCTTATTTTTGGGGTCGGGTGGGGGAGAGGTTCCTTGAAGTGGAGAAGATGGTACATCGTAGGACGCATCCTGCTCTCCCTTCGTGGTCATGATGCTCTCAGCGCTCTGCCACGAAGAGGTAAGGTAGTAGTAGTAGTGATACACGGCGGCTGCCTGCCCCCATCACCAGGCCGGCCAGGCCTTGGTGGACTGGGCTGGTGAAGCTTCGTTCGACATCGCGAACTCCGTCTTTCCGTCTTTCCGTCATCCCCCCTCATCACGCCCGGCCTGCGTTCAAGAGCAAGCTAGTGGCGCCCTGCTTCCCGCCGGCGGGGACGTAGGCGACGTTAGGATTAGCGGCGAGGGTGGCGGCGATCTCGCGGCTGGCCTCGATCTTGCGGATCTGGATGAGGCCGTCGCCGGACTTGGCGATAGCGCGGCCGATGGTGTCGGCGCTCTCGGCTTCGCCCTCGGCGCGGATGACGTTGGCTTGGCGCTCCTGCTCAGCGCGCTCGACGATGAAGCGCGCGCGCTCAGCGTCCTGCTGCGCGATCTGCTTCTGCTCGACCGCCTTGGTGAACTCGTTGCCGAAGGTCATGTGCGTAATGCTCACATCCTCGAGCGCGATGTTGAACTCGGCCGCGCGCCGGGTCAGGTCGGCGCGGATGCGCTGCGACACGGCCTCGCGCTGCGTGATCAGCTCGGCAGCATCGAACTGCGCCACGATCGACTTGAGCACTTCGTTGCCGATCGAGGGCAGCACGCGCTCGTCATAGTCGCTGCCGAGGGACTGCGCATCGCGGAGTGTCAGTACGGCAATTGCCCTCCTCTTGCGAGGGGCAGAGAAGACGAAGGGTGAAAACGAACCTGGTAGATCTTGGGCAGGGCCTTCACCTCCGGGCGGTGCAGTACGCGCAGGGTGAGGCTGACCATCTGCAGGTCTTTGCTGCCGGTGGTGGTGGCGATATTGCGCGGCTTGGTGCGCACATCGAAGAGGATGCTGCGCTGCAGCCAGGGCACGAGAAAATGCGTGCCCTCGCCCACCACGGTCTCGCGCACGCCGGACAGTCGGTCGAAAATCACCGCCCGCGTGCCGCCCTTGACGTCGTAGATGGACGCCTGTAGCAGGCCCACGCCCACCGCGGCTGGGATCACCATCCGGTATACCCCGGATAGTACGTTCGCCATTTTGGGAGGGGGGTAGTTCTTTGTCTCTCTTATGCGTCCCGATGCCTTTTCGACTCCTCCGCTTTTGCCTTTGTCCGAGGGAAGGGGGCAGATCGGTAGCTGCCTGGCGAATTGGTCGAGGGTTCCAAACTGCTCGAAATTGAGGGTGGGTAGTTATAGTTGAAGCTAGGGACTTCGTAGGTTGAGGTGCCCTCACTGCTCGAATGCATGGATTGACGTTGGGTGGCCCGTGCAGCGGACAAAGAATGGAGAGCTCGGAACAAACCACGCTAATTCAAATGCGGCTAAAGCACAGCTCCAGTTCCTAACGATTGCCGCCCGGCTGATTCTCGACAAGAACCTCAATTGCGTTCACCAGTTTTTGGGAAGACGAAAGAAGACGCCAGCTATTGAATTTCTCCAACGACAGAAAGCACACTCCCCGTCACGATCAACGATGCGGCCTACGCAAATCCTTCGCAGCGGCGGCGAGGGCCCGATTGGCAAATACGGCCAGTGAGTTTCTCCCAAACTGTCTACGCCGGCCAGCGCGATTGCGGTCTTTTTATCATACGAGTTGTGCGAGGGGCAGAGTGCTATGCTGTATGTGGTATTCTATGGCCGTGTTGCTAAATGCGCTGCTGTTTTTAGCTATCTGAGCGGAACCTGGGGCGCCCTAGGTGAGTAAATCGAGTTGTGTCCCGACCCCCCGGACGAGACAGGAATGCGAATTGGAAGCGGGATGGATGGGTGGATGGTGGGCAGATGTTCGCCTGAAATAACGAAGGGGGGAGGGAGGGAAGGAGGAGAGCAAGACGACGGTTCTTCCCTCTTCCCCCGTCCCTTTTCTGGTTCATCCGTCTCGGCTGCTACCGATTCAACGTACGAGGAAAAGAAGGAGAGGACTAACCTACGGTCACATCACCAAAAAAACAGGCTCGCCCACCCAGAGAGGCATCGTCCACTACGGCCTGAGTCCTAACCGCCAGAACGCCTTCGCCGGCGCCGCGCACGATGCCATCTTCAACACGTGGCGGCGCTTCAGCAAGCAGGTCCTGTACTTCCTGCCCCCCATCGTGGCGGGATACTACGCCATGAACTGGGCTATCGAGAAGTGCGCTTCCCCCCATCCGTTTTTCTTATGAGTTTTCTTTATTTTATTTTTTTTAAAAAAAAATAAAGGCATACTCGCACAGAAGGGGGCTTGCTGACCTTCTTTGGACGGTTTCGTGTAGGAACCACTACGTCATGTCCAAGGCCGGCCGGGCTGAGGCGGGCGAGGAGGAGTAGGAAGGGAGGATTAAAATGTCTTTCGTCTCTCTCCTTTTCGTGCTTCGGAGCAGCCGGCAGTCTTATCTTTCCCCGCGGATAACTCCGGCCTGTTGTATATAGACGCACTGTACATCAGCAACTACCTAGAAAGGGGAGGTAGTGCGGGGGCAATGGCATAGCAACGGTAGATCTCCTTTTGTCGAATCGCTTGGTCCTCGGTCGCGTTATCCTTTATTAGCTCGTCCCCGTTCAGCTCTACATGACTGTACCGACCTATCGTCTATTTCGCCTATCCGCTGTCCTCTCCTCTCCCCGGTATCCAAAAAAGCGTTCTTCCCTCCCCTAACCCCCTAAAAACCATCGTCGGGCACCCCGGCAGCCCGCTCGGCACGCTTGCGCTCCTTGTTAGACTCAGCCCACCAGCGGTGCGTCTCGTCCTTGCTGGTGCTCTCGCCCTGGGCGTCGAGCTCGTCCCAGGGGTTCGGCGTGAGAATGTAGTGGATGTTCTTGACGCGGTCGTCGCGCCAGATGGGCGCATGCACATCCGGCCAGCGCAGCGTCTTGAGGGCGTTGTAGATGTACGGTAACGCCACCCAGCGGCCGCGGTACAGGCCGGACAGGAGCGACTGGTCGGCGAAGTCCATGGCCGCCGCGTTGTCCTCCATGTGCTCGACGATCTGAGCGAAGAGCGCGCGCGAGGGGTTGACCACCTGCAGCCCGCCATTCATGTAGCCGAGCGGGCTGTCCTTCTCCGGGTCGGCACCTTGCGTCTGCGCCGTCTCCGGATCGGCGTGCTGGGCTGTGAAGGCGCAGTTGGCCGGCACCCAGTCGGGCGGGTAGTGCGGCTTGTGCAGCGGATTGCATACGCAGGCATGGCCGGCAGCGAAGACGCGGCGGCTGGCCTTGCTCTTCTCCGGGTCGCCGGTGGCCGCCGCGGCCTCCTCGGGCGGGTCGAGCTCCAGCGTCATCAGTTCGTCCATGTTGCGCAGCACCAGCATGTCGCTGTCCAGCTGCACCACGCGGCTGTACTGCACCAGCGAGAACGGCGTCAACTTGCTCCAGCAGTCGTAGAAGCGCGGGTCCGCGCTGTAGTCCCGCGTCGACCGCGTTGGCAGCAAGTACTCGATCCGCTGCGCCGGGATCCCCCGCGCCTGCAGCGCCGCCAGCCCTTCCGCCGGGAAGCTGTCCGTGTACAACGCCACTAGCGGGTACGCTGACCTGGCCTTCTTTAGCGAGAAGTCCAGCGTCAGTAGGCCCGGCAGGTAGGCCGTGTTGGTGATGAGCGTCGTCCAGACTACGCTCGCAGTGACACCGAAGTCAGCGCTGCCCAGTCCTTGTCGGTGGGGGGTATCTGAAGCTCGCTCACCTTTGTCCGACACGACAGCCTTGGTCCCGTCCGCCATGGCGCCAGAACTAGAGATTTTGCGATCTGCGACTGTGACTACAATACGGAGGGAACTCGGCAGCAGCTAGCGATAGGCTGGTGCTATTCCGCGGCAAAGCAGATCCCCAACGCGGGGCGGATAAGAAGGAAGCTAGGGGAAGTGGAAGCTCGGGGAGTTTCTTTTTCTTTTTTCCCCCGTCTTAGCACCGGCCGTTTCAGGGATAGCGATGAGGACAACAGTAGGAAAGAGTCTGTCGTCGAGTAGGCAAGAAGGAAGAATAATGATTCATGATGGAAGGTAACTCCGGGGCAGTATATATCTGATAATGGGGGATGGGAGCCAGATCTAAATCAAGCACCCCGATGCGTCCCGAACAAGACTGACGGGAAGACTAATGGAAGTAGGTACGGAGTACGGCCTGAATAGAGCCATTAATGAGTAAAAAAAATAAAAAATAAAGCCGCACCAAGCCTACCGCTCGGCAGCCGCGATTAACTTACAAAGCGGCAACGCAAGAAGAGGCCGGACGGGATGATCCCAGCGGAGACAGGGACGGATAGCCAGAGAATTCGGCCGGATAGGCTCGATGGCGCGATCGGATCTGGGCCTCGTCTCTTGTCTAGTCGCCCAGTCCCGATCGCCCCGACCCCTCCACGCAGATGCCCTTTCTCACATGGGCCATCTGCATGCATGCGACTTTTTAGATCCTTCCTCTAGGCGGAATACGGTCCGGGCCCACGACGTACAGCTTGAGATAGCAGGATAGCAGGCATGGAAATCGGAGAAAAGAAGAAGAACAAGACCCTGGAGAATTGAACGAGACCAGGCGGGGCTGGATCCCGCCGCGCCGCAAGGAGGGGCTGGATTTCATTCCGCAGAAAATAATACGCAGAGCCAAGACTCTCGTAGAGGGGTCGATTTAGACCGCCTTCCATTTACGAGAATTTTGCCGTCCGACCGGAATTTCCTCACCGCGCTCCGTAACCGGTTAGGTACAAGCAACAACGGAACTGCTAGATCGACCGAGGATGTGAAGATGTCGCGATGAATCCCTGCGACGACGCTCCCTTCTTCAGTCTCTCTTTTTTATTTCTCCCTTAGCCAAGGGAGGGAGGGGACCCAGTGACCCAGGGACCCAGGCGCCCAGGTGTCCAAGGACCTCAGCTGTTCAGGCTGCACAATGGCCAGCCAACAAACGCTTCCGGGCCCGGCCGCAACTCCGGCCCAGACCAACACGGCCGCCCCGGCGAAGAACTACAAGGGCTTCGTGGCTGGCGTTTTTAGCGGCATCGCCAAGCTCGCCGGTGCGTGAACGATGACGAGTGAGCCCCTGATAGAACGATGGATATCCCCCACCTGAGGAGGTACTCTGGCTGATGGACGGCCGCGCGTCGCAGTCGGCCACCCCTTCGATACGATCAAGGTGCGGTTGCAGACCACGCCGGCGTCGCACTTTAGCGGGCCATTGGCCTGTCTGGCGGCGACGGTGCGCAACGAGGGCGTGCGAGCGCTGTACAAGGGCGCCACGCCGCCGCTCGTGGGCTGGATGTTCATGGACAGCGTCATGCTGGGGAGCCTGACCGTGTACCGGCGCCTGCTGCGTGAGAACGTCTTCTCGGACCACCCCTCACAGCTGCCGCTACCACTGCCGGACGGCCATCACGACCCGCTCCCCTCCTACGGCCACGGCATGGCCGGCGTCCTGTCTGGCTGTACCGTGAGCTTCGTCGCCGCACCCGTGGAGCACATCAAAGCGCGGCTGCAGACGCAATACGCGGCGCGGCGCGAGGATCGGCTTTATGCAGGGCCCGTGGACTGCCTGCGCAAGATCTACCGGTATCACGGCGTGCGCGGAGTCTACCACGGCCTCGCCGCTACCCTACTCTTCCGCTCCTCCTTCTTCTTCTGGTGGGGCAGCTACGACGTCTTCTCGCGCTGGATGCGCCAGCACACCAGCCTTAGCGCTCCCGTCATAAACTTCTGGGCCGGCGGTCTCAGCGCCCAGGTCTTCTGGATCGTCAGCTACCCCAGTGACGTCGTCAAGCAGCGCATCATGACCGACCCTCTTGGCGGCGGGCTCTGCGACGGCACCCCGCGCTTCCGTCGCTGGAAGGACGCCGCCGTGGCTGTCTATAGGGAGACCGGCCCACGGGGGTACTGGAGGGGCTTTCTGCCCTGCTTTTTGCGGGCCTTCCCCGCTAACGCCATGGCTTTGGTAGCTTTCGAGGGCGTCATGAGGGCCCTGCCCTGACCATAGAGGGGCTTCTTTTCTTCGTTTGGCAGATCATAGATCGGCCCCCCCCAAGTAGAACATTTCATGATACGCAAGAAGCACGCGCAACCAGGATAAGAGTCAGGATAGAACGAGGCCGGAGGAAAATGCTTGGCAGCATGCAATGGCTCTATTTTTAGAGCGAGATCATTCGCCGTCTATGAGAGGGTTTGCCAAAGGCACCCATCCGTCATCTACCTGCCATCCATCATGATTTCCAGGTTGTTGTTGAAGAGTACCGATAACGCCCCCTCCCTACCGTAACCCCCTCCCCTTTTCCAAGTTGACTCGGACGCCGCCTGTTTACTCGTCATCGTCATCCTCAGCATCGTTGACGATGTTGAAGAACTTGAGCTCATAGACTCCCTTAGAGGTGCTAACGACGCGGAGCCAGTCCCGGAGCTGCTGCTTCTTCAGGAACTTCTTGGTCCTGTTGAAGAGTACTGTTAGCGGACCGCACATCCAGCCGCTAAGAAGCAGTAGACTGCATCGGTTGGAAGAAAACATACAGGTACTTGAGGTAGCGGCCTGAGAGCTCGTTGTGCGCAACGATCTCAATCTTGCCGTCGCCGGTCTGCGAGATGACGATGGTGTCGCCAAGGTTGCCGACGCGGCCCTCGACCTTGATGCGCTCGTTCAGGAACTTCTCAAAGGCCGAGACGTCGAAGATCTTATCACTCGCCGGCTGCGACGCATTGATGACGAACTAAGCGATACCACCGACTACAAGTCAGAGACGTCCAAGAGCAAAACGGAGCATGGCGAAGTGGGGAGGGGGGGAGGGGAAAATTGCACTTTTACTGACCTTCTTCGTGATCTTGGCCTTGCCAGACTTCTTCTGTGAGGTGCGGAAAAAGCAGGGGAAAATGACCTTAGCCTACTGCTTCACGCCATGATCCTCTGTCCTTGGATGGCTTCCCATCGGGAGCGCCACCCTCGGGGAGCTGGGGGAGGACTGGGCCAACAGCAAAGCATTTGGCATCATGTGGTACATACTGCTGCTTGGGGAGCCATTGCTTCTTTTTTCTTTAGGAAATTAGGAGAACGCAAAGAGGTGGAATCCTGCGCCTTTCTTTTTTTTTGCTGTCGTGAGAAAGTTGGTGATGGTTAAACAGACAAACGCAGAAAAAAACCCCCGATTAGTGCTAAGCTGTGGGAAAAATGTGGTGGTGATTTTTCCTAGGGTTTTCATCGGCAGAACTTCGGGGCTTGGGACAAGCGCCATAGTGGGGTATCCAATCCATCATCATGATTGGCTGACCCAATTCTACCTGAGCTTTGACATTGATCCTTCTCCCCTTGCTAAATCCTCTTGATTGACCTTGACTCCGGGAGGTCTGAGAGATTGTTTGGGGAGGAAAACATGAGAGAAAGACAGGAGAAAGACATTATGGCATCGAGACGGTGTCGGCGATCCTTGTGCTCTAGTTGGTAGCTCTAATATCACCTGCTTCCTCCGTCTTCCTTCGCATTGCTTCCATTAGCGGCACCGCCACAAGCAGAGACGGCTTAAACTGCCAGCCACATCACCTTGACCCAACGAGCCACCGGCGGATTCGCAAGACACAAATCATGCGCCACACCAGCTATGTCATTAGTTTCCCCGCTTAGCACGGTGCCTAGATCTTCAGTGACGTAATGGTTGCGGGATCTGTACTTTTTTTATAGAACGCCACAGCGAAGGCACATCACGACGCGTCGTCAGCCAGGTAGAATTCCATGGATGGCAGAGCTGCATCAACTGGATGTGATACAAGCGAATGTCTGTACTTCAAGGCATTGCGTGTCATTGCGTGTCGAGGCGGTGGCCGTCTGTCGCTGCAACCGAGCAACTGAATGCAACGATATACCTGCCCACCTACCCACCTGCCTAGGCAGGCCCGGCAGCGGGTCATTGATTCTTGGCAGTGGCTGGCAGAGCGCAGAGGATCAGCAAGGGGGTGTGTGCCGGCCGAGTTGAACGCCATTGTTCAGGTCGGGCTGGGGTCTCCGTAGCGATGGGATAACTACATCACATTGGTCGTATGGAACGGTAGAACGGTGCGGCAGTCATTGCGGGTGGCTGGAAGCTGGGCCGAGAAGGGTTTGTTGGTCAGTTGGCCAACGATGGCGCCAACGGGTCGCCCAGCGCTAGAGGAAACCGGGAAGTGACGGCTCCAACCGGAGGTTGCCTCACATGCCAGCGGGCAAGTTGCGAGGTACCTAGAATGTATGACGCACTCGTCGCCTGCCAATCGTTCATCCTCACCCTCCCCGTCGCTTCTTCCTGCTTGGTCCCAAGTTTGCAGTCCCCTTCTGGCTGCATATCCGGATCCCGCGTCTGAACCCCAATCAAGCACACGCCATAGGTGTATACTTACGAGCAGACGCAAGCAGTATTTAAAAGCAACTGCTTCACCCACCGCCTCTGTCTCTTCAATCGAACCCTCCTCCTACATAAAATTCCGAATCTTATTTTCGCACCAAGTGTCACGGAACCGAAACATCCATCGCTCACTCGAACCTAGTAGTACATCACGTCCTTCTGCCACCAAATCTCACTCTCAAACGCGACAATCTCGTCCAGCACACCTGCTAATCAGTCACAATGCCTTTCACCGGAAGGTAGGCGAAGCCCGCATCTAAAACTCTTCCTAACGCGAAAGTCACATCGAGGTGACCGATTGCGCCTCCAACAAAATTGAGCTAACGCTGACATCCTCTCTAGCGATATCTGCAAGATCATTGTCGCCATCCTGCTGCCTCCTCTGGGCGTCTTCCTGGAGCGCGGCTGCGGTGCTGACCTACTCATCAACATCCTGCTCACCATCCTTGGTAAGCCCAATCCCCCTCCTTCTTTGCCTACATTCCGCCAGGAGGCCTCCGCCGGACGGCCTGCTTTTGTAGTGAAGCAATAATGTCTTGGCCTTTTCACGGGCTGTTGTCTTAGCGGTACCTGGCGGCTGCCCCATTGGCCACCGTTAAACGCGTATGCAGGCGAGCGGGACACAGAATCGGCTAACCAGGCTTACAGGATACCTGCCCGGTATCATTCACGCCTTGTACATTATTTTGAAGTACTAGGCGGGGGACGGTCGGAGCATGGCTATCGTTCGGCATCGTTTTACGTATCGCTTTGCGACACCCAATCGAAGTGGGCCCAACCTCTCAACCTCGAAAATATCAGTCTCTTGATGGGAGCAGCAGAAGGAAGCTGGGGTGAGGGGAGGGGGGAGGGTTGGAGCGTTGCTTCCGGTGCCTCCGACATGGACGGAAATGGCCGCACGGGACTTGTCGTTCCGATTATGGGATGGCCGGATGACGCATGATGGACGGAGAACACGACCTCATGATGCCTTTCTTTCTTGACCCTTTTCGTTCCGTCACGGTGTGTTTTCCTTTTTTAAACGAGTGGCGTTCGAGGATCCTCAATGGCCATGTCTACTTGGTTCACTGGGCGATGCAACGCGGGAGGGAAGAGGAGCCCACCGCCTGACAATGCTTCGTTATAGACGGGAACGAGCTCTCGTCGAAGAACCGTTTTTTTTTCACTCTTGTGTGGCCCGGCCTGTCGACCGATGCCCTGCTGGCAAGCTAAGACAGCTCTCAATAGCTTCTAATAATCAACGCGATACCCCTTCTTATCACTATCCACGATCACCATTCGGGGTTCAGTTGTGGGATTACTCTCTCGCGGTATTCAATTGCCTGGCTGCTGCTAAACACGACGTATTGCTGATATCATCTACAAAGCTCAAGCTATATGAAGCTCATCCAGTTTCGCTATTCCATCGAGGTGGGATTTTTGATGATGTCACTCGCACAGAAGTTTCTAAGCTAATTCCCCACATAATAATCTGCTGGTGGAGTTGGACTGAAACACCATTCTCTGCGCACCTGGCCGTCGCGTAGAGGAGAGCTGGCCTGACCAGGCATGGTCGAGAACACAACGGCGGCAATATCAGCCTGGCGTCTCTCCTTGCGCGGAAGATTTCAGAGGAACGAACGGAGCTACATGCTGACCTGGAGGCGCCGTGATGCGCTCAGCAACACGCTAAGTATATCTTTCTGCTTTTTGCTGGGGCTTTTGTTCATGAACGTCCTATCTTGAACGAGAGTATCTGGTTTGGCGGGGGTGGTGAATTAGCAGAAGCCGAAAGAAAAGCAGGTCACAGGCAGCAAAACTAAGTACAGGGACTTACGTCGTTCTTGCCCACGGCCACGATATCGTCTTCAGCTACGCGGATGCCGCCTACTCCTTCGACGTACGCAATGGGTGCGTCGCCCATGAGTTTCCGCGCGACATCAGCCACGGTGCTACCCTTCTTGACGAGAACACAATCGCGGAAGACGGCTTTGGAGGGATCGGAGGACGCGCCGGAGCTGAAGGTGGTCGTGTTTCGAACGGGGAAGACGGGCACCAGGCCGAGCAGCTGGGCGGCCTTGGACAGCACCTGTACGACGCCGGTGGAGCCGAAACGGTAGAGGACCATATCCTTGAGGTTCTCGATGCGGTTCCTGTTCTTATCGTCAAGCTCTTTGAGGCCCCCGCCGTCCGGGTCACCGTCGGCGATGAGATCCTCGCGTGTGTCGACGAACTCGCTGCCCTCGGTATACCGGATATAGCCCTGCTTCGCCATCTTGCGGAGGAAAATTTCTGAGATGGCGGAGCAGAGCACGAGGGTATTGGGGTCCTGCATCTTGGCGATCTTGGAGATGTTCTTGTCGGCGTCCGGGTGGTCGATCTTGTTAAGCGCGATGACGGTGGGGAAGCGCTCGTCGATAAAGGCCTCGACTACGCGCGCGACCGTCTCGTCGCTCCACGCCTCCAGCGGCTCACGCAACCCGATCCGGTCGAGCGTGCGCGCCACCACGCGCGCGTTGGCCCCATACCCGGAAAACTGCGCCTGTAGCGTCTCGACCGCCGTGGCCTTGACCGCAACGTGCCGCCGCTTGATGCTGCCCCAGCGGTCGGCCAGGTTGCCGCGGATCCATTGCACGATCTCCGATCGTAGCCACTCGATGTCCGCGGATGGATCGTAGCCCCGCGTGTTTTTACCCTCGGCGTCCGTCGTCCCGCTCGCGTCCACTACATGAACCAGAGCGTCCGCTTGCCGTAGGTCATCCAAGAACTTGTTGCCCAGCCCCTTCCCCTGATGCGCCCCTGGCACCAACCCGGCCACGTCTAGCAGCTCGATAGGCACCGAACGCCGCCCCTCCGCGCACGATCCGTAGTTCGGTTTGCATCGCTCTTGTAGTCCGTGCCGTGCGCAAGCGCAGTCGATCTGGAGATATCCTATCGCGCGTTGAGGGTCGATCGTGGTAAATCTAGGTAATCAGATCCCCTCCGAGCGAGACGGTTAGAAGGGGCCGTCTTGCTCAATACACTCACGCGTAATCGGACGTCGGTGAGGGAGGATAGCGAAGGAGGAGAATGGGATAACAACAGGAGGGGAGAGGAGGGTGTGATGCGTACGGAAAGTTTCCTACACAAGGGGGCTAGCATCAGCGACCGGGCTCGTCCCGCAACACACCGGCCAGAGGCGATTACCGACCAACTTTGGACGAGGCATCCGTCAACGAGTTGAGTGTGCTCGACTTCCCCGCGCTGGGCTTGCCGACAAGGCCGATAAGAGGATCTCGAGGCATTGAAGCTGAGCAGACAGGTAGCGAAAACTACGAAGTATCCTGTATTATAATAAGAGTAGATATCTGATCCTCTACAACGATTATATAGACACCAGATGGGGTTGAGAGCGAAAAGAAAGATTGGCCCGAGGATGGAGATAGAAGCTCGAAGGGCAAAAAGTTCGCAAGTGGCTTTTCAAGTCCCGCTACCACGGTTCGACACCAGCACAGCGAAGACAGAAATACGCTAAAGGACCCCGCGCCGATCACTACTGCGCGCCACCAGGGCCCCAGGGCCTATGTGGGGCTTTTGGCAGTGGGTATGACTTGATCCTTGCTCGCTCAATGGTGTTTCCCCTGAACAACTGAATTTCATCGACCACTTCAGCAACGATCTCTCATATCAAGTTTCTGTATTGGAAATGGCGCCTGCACATCTCTCCATCGGGGCTCTCCCGGCCTGGTCAACACTCAATGACGTCTCTTTCGCCGATGTCAAGGTCGCTACTATCCCCGGCCGAGGCTACGGATTGGTGGCTGAGAAGAATCTGACCGTCTCGGAGCTTCTGAGGGTGCCTAGGGACCTCATTCTCGACTCCACGGCCGTCCAGGAGTACGCAAAGGAAGACAGAAATTTCAAGCTTCTCCTGGATGCCGTCGACCCTGATGTATTTTCGTACCTTTCTTCCCGTCAGACCCGTTGAAGATAACGCTGGGATGTTATTCAATGGCTTTACGTTTGGAGATTGACTAACCTGGGTGTGCAGTCCACCAGGGACAGAGTGCTTCTCTTTCTGCTGGTCCAGCGTGTCCTCGCGGCTAGGGAAGGGAACAATAATGAGTACGCCGGCCTCTCCAATCCGTGGACTGAATATATCAAGTTCCTCCCGGAGGAGGTGCCCATTCCTACCCTCTGGAACGAGACTGAGCGCAGCCTGCTTCTCGGCACGTCGCTTAGTGTATGTATCGCTTGTGGCGTTTGGAGTGGTGGCTGCGCATCCCCACTACCACACCCCTCAGGGCTGTTTTCACCATCACTGATTTCTAGAGCCTAATCCACTTCTATAGGAAGCCACTGACGCCAAGCTCCGATCGTTGGAGCGAGAGTACGACCATCTGCGCGAAAAGTCGTCGGACATCCCTTGCTGGCAGGCAACATTTTGGGACTCCGAGGCCGTCCGGCTCGAAGACTGGATCCAGGTCGATGCGTGGTACCGCTCGCGATGCCTGGAACTGCCTACTGGAGAAGCCATGGTTCCCTGCGTCGACATGGTCAACCATTCCGCGATACCAAACGCTTACTACGAGGTCGTTGAGAGGGATAACAGGGGTGAGGTAACTCTCCTACTCCGGGAGAGCTGCCAGGTCTCAGAGTCTGAGGAGATCACTATCGATTACGGCTGCCACTACTCGGAGGAATCCGAAGAGGGCAAGTCGGCGGCCGAAATGCTTTTCAGCTACGGCTTCATCGATCCTTCCTCGGTCTCAGAGCGTCTCATGATACCTTTAAAGCCTTTCCAAGACGACCCGCTGGCGCGCGCGAAGCATCTCGTCAGCCGTGAATCTCCTATGATCAAGATCCGACGCTCTGGCGGTTCTCTGCAATGGGAAAGCCCCTTCGTATGGCTTATGTGTCTAAACGAAGAAGACGGCTTGGGATTCCGAGTCGAACAGGACAGGACGGGAGAGCAGCGACTGCGGCTGTTTTGGGAAGGGGAAGATAAGACAGACATGGCTGATTCCATGCAGTCGATCTGTCGATCCCACCCTCTGGCACGGGTTTTCATGCTTCGGGTGGTCACCGTCGTCTGCGGCGAGTTGCAGGAACGCTTGGAGCGGATGCAAGAGGCTCGGGATGGGGGTTCCAGTGACGATCCCGAATTCTCGGCCCCCGATCTGGTCCGGGAGGACTGCTTGAAGCAGGCCGAGCTGCTGAGAGAGGCCGAAACCCGGGTGCTAACCGAGATGATGTCTAGGCTAGAAGATGAGGTACGAAACCGCCTGTCTCCTTCTCCCATCCCTACGCCCCTGTTTGTTCCCCTTCCACTTGTTACGTCAAAGTAGACCTGCTATTACCGGGTCTGGGCTATATGAGATGATTGTGTGGGTTGTGCTTGTCCTACCGGGCTTGCCCTCCTGCAGTGGCAAAAATGGGCTGATGGGCGTTGCAATGGGCTGTCTCTTGCACTAGCGTGCAGCTATTTTGGTGACTAACCGTGTGTTCCTCATGCACGCGCAGAAATCCCAGCTCCTCGCAGACGAGACCGTGGCTGCGTATCTCGGGTTGATGGAAATTGCCGAAAATGATCTAGCTACCGAGGAGGCGTCCAATGAGGAAGAGGACTTCAGTTAACTCGCCACCTGCCCTACGCTGGGAAAACTCCCCTCAATAGAACAGGCGAAAGCCGACGCTTCGTCGCGAGGGCTCGCCTCGCTCATCTATGGCTGGACCGTTCCGAAGGATCTCAGCAACGACCATCCTCAAATCTCACGAGTTGACACTTCTTACAGCATATCTAGATTACAAGCACCCTGTCAGCCGTTACGAAGCGCCGACGGCTTTGCTTATCCAGGACGGACAAGCTCACGCAAATCAAACAGATCTTGTTCAGGCGAGGCCAGCGTTGAGCCTTCTGTTTTTGGTCTCCGCTACCCTGCTGACGATTCGAGAGCGTGCGGCTCAAAAGTGAAGCTGGCAAGAGAGAACGAAGGTGCATTCCCTGCCAAAGAAATGGTCTCCATCCCCCGAGACGCCCTGACGTCGAGCCGTCGGGCTGGCTGCGAGGTTTCACAACGTCCCGAAGCGAGCCTTTGAAGGCACTTTGTATCTATATCGGCTCAGCTATAACTAAGTACGTAGCTAGGTACCTACCCCGCTGCCTAAGCACAGACGCATCCCCTGCTTTTTCTTACCCAAGAAGAACGGCGGGAGCGAGGCGGCTGTCTCGCACATCGCCATTCACCGGCTCGCAGCCTGCTAGCACGCTAGTCTCTTTCCCATATGGAAGCAATCTGTCGACAGCCGAAGGCTTCTAGAATAGCGGGATTGAGCCAACATTTTACGGCATGTTGACATCTCAGGCCGTTTTACCTGAGCACGCATCCTTATGCGGGCCGAACGTGGCCGTCCTTCTCCCGTCATGCGGAGGGGGATTCTCCCGGATGGAGAAGGGAGGGGGCATAAAGCCAGGATTAATCGAAGCATATAGCTCCCAGCCCAGTGCGGGGAATTTTTGGTACCCAGAATGTGCCTCCCCCAGCTTCAGGCCGACGAATCGCTGCCAGCACCCCTCCCGTCTGCGGCGCTCTCCATATAGCGAGAGGTAGCTGCCATATCTGCAGCTTGCCATGCATGCATATGCTCGTTACAGCGCATCGCCAAGAAATGAGGAACAGAGCAGAACAGAAAAGAACACAAACAGGGACGCGTGATACGCCCTCTTCTTGTTTCCCCCGGAAGTCTTCGGTCGGAACTCGGGCTTGTCTTCCGTTTTCTCTTCGTGGTTGGCTATCATCCGCCTTCTCTCATCCCCCTCGGAGCCGTATATTTGTCGTGCCGCCCCCCAGCCAAGAGCGTTGTGTGTGTCCGATGACCAGGGATGTCGATTCAGGTAGGTAGACGAGAAGGCGTGAACAAAGCAAGAAGGATGTGTGGCAGGATCGCTGTCATGGTTACCCAAGCTTGAAGGACTGAGAATTTGAGTAACGTCTAGTCTCTACCTAGGTAGGTAAGCAAACGTGAAGCACCTTACATTTCTACATGCACTTACGGTACTTAGGTAGTAAGCGGAGGGGGAGGGGGTGGGAGTGGCGGGAAAGGCGTGAGAGGAGTGAGAAGAGGAAGAGGGGATGAGGGGGAATTGACCCTCCCCAGTCTTTCTGGCGGCGGCCGGCCATCCAGCCGGCTATTCAACCGCCTTTTTTTTCTTTTCTCGATCTGCGACCCCCCTTTTATCAGGCTGTATCCTGCTTCGGAATGTGGGCGTCTTGTGCATGTCTACTGCGTGCGTGCCCTGGCTACGTGCTGTGAGCCCACAAAGGCAGGTACCTGCAGGTATACGAGCTACTGCTTGCTCGCCCCCATTCGGTCTGACGCCTTGGATAGTGGAAAGGGAATACCTGATTCACCGGGCCCGAAACGAACGGTCGCACCTAATAAGTCATGTCTCACATAGCACAGAAGCCAGGGACACAAATGATCCGTAGGGACCGTGGCGTGGGAGCATGGACGGGCATATTCGCGGCAATCAATATCCTGGGGAATGGCTTCCGGTTCTAATTTTCCGTGATTGCCACGCTTACACTGAGTACCTGCCCGTACGTACCTTGGTACTAATACGTGCCCGTGTATGGGTATGAAACATGACTGCCGCCCGGTAGTAGCCTATTCGTTATCGCGGTATGTGAGTGTCTGCCTACCTACCTTTGTCGACCTTCTTACCTTAGGTATTCATCGGTATGGCCGGTTCTGTTATTGATATCGTTATATGTATGTACAAGCACCCAGAATCAGAGTATAAGTGGCAGGGATATCGACCCGGCCAATTTGGCTGTTTGGATCGTCTCGAGAACGTGGAACACCATGGCCAGTCCTGTCTGTGTCTAGTAGGCACTTAGGTAAGGCCCTGACTTGGCTGCTTTCTGTCCTCTCTCAACTCTACTTCCCCGAGCCTCGACAGGCCTATGCACTCATCCTTAGGTTATGTTTGTTTCGGGTTGAAAACCTGTAACCGGCAACGGAAAACTACCACCAAGGCATTTGCCTACAGGTACATAAGTACGTACAGGCACTGAATGCCAGGCACCACATGATTCATCTAGTTCAAGTCTCGAGGCAGGCAGAATGTGGTATGTATGGATGATGAATACCACGGCAGGACAGCGCGCCGAGAACCACTAGGTAGGCGGGCACTTCGAGCTGGTTCCGGCTGTCCCCGCATTTGCACTAGTACAGCGTACGAGGAACACACACCCACAGATCGGTGGCAATCAGTGGAATGTGGTTGTGTCTGTAGCGCAGTGACGACAGACAAGATGGGCAGGGGTGGTCATGAACGTGGAGGCAAAAAGACAGGAGGGAGTTGAAGGAGCACACGACCAGTAATACGTAGCGATGTACAACCCACCGATTTCTGCCCGGGCAGTCCTGGAGCCGTACGTCCGACGGTTCCAGCGTTAGCTCGGCAGATATATGCAGCAAAGCAGAAGATAGCATTGGTACACGGAGGTTTAGGCCTAGGTAGTACCTTGGCTAGCTGCCGACCACGCGCTGGCCTTCCAGAAGAGATCCTGTCCTTGTCGTGGTAAATGCCATGCGTGCGAGCTACTTGCCTGTCATCCAACCCATCCATCCTGCGGTCTCCATCGGCCGAGACCGTGAGAAGAAGGGTCGTTCGTGGCATGATATCACGATGGCCTTCCGTCTCATTTTCTGGGGTAGGCGCCCGCTAGACCCCTTAGGGAAACGGACGATATGTGAGGTTGTGGGATCCCTGTCTACCCTCCTCATCACTGCTCACCTACGTACCTGCGCAAGCCAGCAAACGTACTATACCTGTATGCACGCACATTTTTTTCTTAGAAACAGGAAAGAAAAAAAGTGGCATCATTTTGTTGAACGAGTCCAGCGGCGGGGTTCCGCGGGTTACTGGAGGGCCTCAACGGACTGGAATGGGCCCCAGACAAGGTTGCAGCAGCCCAGTGTGTGTCGCTGGAATGACGGCGGGCTTCCCACCTGTGCGGCACGGCCGGCCGCTGTGATTGGGCGCTGCGCTCGCTGGCTCTTCAGTTTTGGCACCACCCCTGCTCTTAAGACTCCCACCCCCAGATATTCCCTCGTGGCACCGCACTCTGCCCAGGTGGGCCACTTTAGGGCCACCACCGTCCGCTTCTCCCTCCCCGCAAACTCATCTGTCGCGCGCCCCGTACTTTTCTCTGCCTGCCCCTTCCCTTTTTCCCTCAACCCTTCTTCTATACCTGGACGCCCTCCCCACCTCCCTTCCGCTCACTCCCTCCTCCGTTCTTCTTCCCTTCTCCTCTCCACACACGACGACCCTCTCCCCTCCCCCCTCTCTCGCTCTCTTTACATCCCCTATTCGTGGCCATCTCGAGAGCCTCTCCTTGGCCTCCTCTTGCCTTCTTCGCCCTCCCTGCTATCTACATACCCACCTAACTCTAGCATCTGAATACACGAGGTTCGCGAGACGCCGGGAAATTTGCCACCGATGAGCGAGAACCGTATAGCCGTAACGCGAATTACCGCCAAACCGTGCCCGCGCGCAGTGCCGTGAAACCCGACGTCAATTCTGATTTGGACTCGACCGCACCGGACTCGGGCGAGATTGGCGTCACGCGCGTGCGTACACGTTGCTGATTCCCGAACACCGACGGCTTCCCGCCTGTCTTCGGCTTGCCTCCTCTCCTTGTCAGGCGGGGCCCTCTCGGACTGCCGATCTGTCGAGTAAAAGAGGAGGATAGGACCAAGAAGGAGAAGGAAGAGAGAATCCCTTGCGGGAAAGGGCAACACAGCCATTCAAGATGCCTGGCATCTTACCCATGAAGGTGATCAAGGTGGGCACGAGCTCGCAGAGCAGGATTGCCCAGGCTTGCGACCGGTGCCGCAGCAAGAAGATCCGGTGCGACGGCATCCGGCCATGCTGCTCGCAATGCGCCAACGTCGGCTTCGAATGTCGCACCAGCGACAAGCTTAGTCGCCGCGCCTTCCCTCGCGGATACACCGAGTCGCTGGAGGAGCGCGTGCGCGTGCTGGAGGCCGAGAACCGGGACCTCAAGGACCTGCTGGACGAGAAGGACGAGAAGATCGACATGCTGTCGAAGATGCACGGCAACCACCACCATCGCCGGCCCTCCATCGGGTCTGTGGCGAGCTCCGCATCGAGCGACGCGAAGAAAGAGGCGAGCCCGCCGCCCAAGGAGGACACATTCCGCATTCAGGCGTCGCCGCTGCTGCTGGGTGTGGAGAACTCAGATTCGTACTTCATGGGCGCATCGAGTGGGCGCGCTTTCATCGGTCGGTCTCCCTCTCACCGCAACTGATACAGTGTCACTTGTGCTAACGCCGTGCCGCAGAATCCTTGAAGCGCAAGATGCAGGAGAATGGCAAGTCGTGCTCCGACTTTAACACGGAGGCATTCCTTCACATCCAGGGATGCTACCCGCTTGTTTCCAAGCCGCCATCCCAGACGATGCGCGTGCCGCCACGCCTGTTCTCGGACAGGTGTGTCAACGTCTACTTCCAGGAGTGGTCGCCGCTGTTCCCCGTCCTGCATCGGCCGAGCTTCCTCCGTATCTACGAGGAGTTCGTTGCCGACCCCGACAAGATCAAGAGCAACCACAAGCTGGCCCAGCTCTATCTCGTCTTCTGCATCGCCTCCCTGTCGGGCGAGCAGTGCGACCTCGACCAGGTTGCCGTCTGCGAGCAGCAGTGGCAGAGGGCCTTGGATGCCGTCCTGATGGACAACACCATGATTACCCTCCAGTGCCTGGTACTCGCCCTCATGTATTGCACCGTTCGGGCCGATTACAAGCGACTGCAGCATTACAAGGGTGTTGCCGTCGGCCTGTCGCACCGACTGGGCCTGCACCAGAGTCAGAAGCGTTTCTCCTTCGGCGCCCTGACGATCGAGACAAGGAAGAAGGTCTTCTGGACCCTTTATACCCTTGACTGGTATGTGTCTAATCTCATCATTGACGGATGGCCGATGTGTATGACATCACGTGATATGCTGACATGCATCCCCCCCCTTTAGCTTCTCTGCTGCTATCCTGGGTCTGCCCAAGCTGCTCAAGGAGGATGACATTCACGCCGAGTATCCTTCCGACACCGATGACGAGTATGTCACAGAGAAAGGCTTTCAGCCGACCCTTCCCGGGGAATATACGAGGCTTTCGAGCGCGCTAGCGCTGTTCCGCTCGGCTCGCATCCTCGCCAAAGTCCTCGAGAAGAACTACCCTGCGGCCACATCGCATGAGCTGTCCCTCCAGCAGATATCGGCGTTGGAGGCCGAACTGGACGGGTGGTCTGAGGCCCTTCCTCCCCACTTGAAGCTGAACTTCAAGCAAGACAAACCGTCTACCGATGTGACCGGCAGCAGGTCTCCCTTGCTAGTATGCACTTATATCTCCTAATCCTGTTTGTGAATTTCGCTAACGCTTACACAAAAAGGCGCTTTCTTATTATTACATCCGCACCTTGATCTGCCGTCCTGCCATCGGTTCCAGTCTTGGACAAAAAGCGGCTCCGGCCCTCATTTCGGTTGGCGAGTCCAGCAAGCACATCATCCAGATTGTTCAGCTTCTCGAGGAGAGGAGCATGTCCTTCTCGTTCTGCTTGAACAAGGCCGATGTCTTGATGCTTTGCGGCATGACTCTTCTCTACCAGAGCATCGACCTCAAGCATGACAGCAAGCTCATGAAAGACGGCGAGAGACTCATCAACGCCGCTATCAAGATTGCCGACCGTATCAAGGCCCCCGGCTGCTATGACTTCAAGCGTGTAGCGGGAACGCTCATCACCGTGGACGAGCCTTCGCCGCCGGCTACGTCGCTTCCCACGCCGCCGAGACAAAGTCCCGATATGCGGATGGCTGCTCCGCCGGCACGGACTTCCCCGCCTGCGCCGTTGCCACGCAACACGGCGCCGTATTCCCTGGGCCGACTACCGAGCGCGAGCGTGAGCGAGACTGACCTCCTGATCCATCAGGAAAAGCTACGACGGATGACGATGGCAACGCGGCCCGTAGGCGGCCATTCCGAGCTTCATCGGTCTCATTCCAGGTCATCCTTAGACAACGCCCGATCAGAGATGCCACTAGGTCGCCAAGGCCACCGCCTTTCCATGTCGCACACGCAGATGCTTGCCAGGATAGTCCCGCAAGCTAAGACGACGCCAAACCTAGACTACCTCTCTCTCGGCAACGCGACGGGCCAGTCGCAGCCGCCCTCCCCTATCGAGACGCGGCTCCCTACACACCTCGGCACTGCCTCGGTAACATCGGCAGCACAGCAGAACCAGCTCTACGCGATAGCGCAGCTAAGCCAGAAAGCCTCGTCGATATCCGCGGACGAGTGGGCGGCCCTCCTGGGCACTATGGACAGCGACATCTACCCCGCCATATACGGCGGAAGTGGGATTCCTGTCACAGACACGCCGGTTTCGGCGACGTCGGTCTCGGGAGAGTGGTCGCCCGACTCGTGGGACTTGTCGGGCTTCAACATGAGTGATTTCACGAGCAACCCGGCTCCTGCTCAGAGTGTGCTGAGCCTCAGCGAAGAGAGCCTCAGCTCGAGCGAGGACCTGACAGGCAGCGATCTGGGGCTCGGCGGTGGGGGCGGCGTAAACGGCCTGGACTATCGGAATACCATAATTTCGGCGGCCGCGTGTGCGACATCAACACCGGAGGGGTTTATTCTGGAAGGTCTAAAGAGTGACTTTGGGGTGTAATTGGTCATTTTGGCTGGTTGGGGCTAAGAATTACGGTTTCTTATTATCGTTGTTCCTCTTCTGGGTCTCGACTACCTGGTTGAGAGCAGGAATGGTGTTAACACAGAGCTTGGTACGGGAGTTTCGTGAGCGGAAAGTTCACGGGGATTCGCTCTAGGTGTCTTTTCTCTCGTTTCTGGAGGGGAAGCAACTCCCTTCGTTCCTTTTCTTACGTCGGCTACTTTACGGCTTGGTAGGGTTATGGACGGATGCTGGATCTGCGTAGGGGGAGGGAGAAACTAGGAAATTGACGGCGAAGGGCTACCTAGCGAGGAGCTACGGTCTTTGGATGAGCCCTGCTGTTCCCAGAGGGACGTTTCTTTTGTTTTGGGCAAGTCTTGGGCAACACGGTGGTAGGGATAGGGGGGGAGATCTACTGCTATCTACCTGGGCCCATCTGCGGCTTGGGCTATTTCGATAGCTACGCACTTTTGGTTTACGCCTACTTAGGTTCGATTAGTAGAAGGTTTGAGAATGTAGAGGATTATTCCCTTGCTGAACAACGAGGAGTCGCTCTCGAGTGTCGCAATTTCTCCATTGCCTCCTGGTACCCCACCAGGTATCTAGGGAAGACGGGCTATTGGCTTTAAAGGGACACTCAATTTCGCATAGTGACCTCAATCTAATTCCGACGCTTTTCGGCTCGCCTGAGCTTTTTCTATTCGGGCTGTTTTGGTGGGAGATGGCGATGAGGCTGGTTGGCGGCCGGGTTTAGCCTGAACTCAGCCGCTACCGGGGGAGAAGGGGGGGGTGTATTTCTGGAGATGCGTCTACGACTGCGTTGGTGTAGGATCGAGATCCTGGGTGCCACGCGACGAACGGGTCTTAGCTTGGGGTTACCTAAGGATGTATGCACTTATCCAAGCACTACAATAGATGCGACTGGGCTGTCTTCCATTTTTATGTTCTGTATGCACTAGAAGTTATCCGTGCGATTCCTCGGCACTAAGGCAAGCCGCCCTGGCTGACCCACTCTGCTAAAGGGCCCGCGAAAAGGCCAGAGAAGAAGTGGACCGGAATTAGTAGCCTCGGGGGAGGTATTTTAAGCTCGTCATCCTTCTTCCTCCCTGACAGAACAGGCATTCTCCTCCTGTTCGCTCTCCGTCGGCTCCTTTAATGAGTGCCTGCCCGATTGGGACCACCGGCGGCCACCGGAGGCCGTCGCATCCGGCGGACGAGTCGAGTACCGCCGACCCCGTGCTGAAGCCATTGGCGGCGAGTCGATTTCGGAGAAGAGGTGCGTCTGTGCCTGTCTGCCTGTCTGCCTGTCTGCCTACAGCGCTTGACCCGGAAAGTCGGTGGCGGTCGGGGCTCGCATGCACACGCACGGGCTGGCCGGGACGGGTGGATGGAGGAGCTTTAAGTCCGGTGTCAGGCGATGGCCTCAGCACGCTCCTTGCATGTGCGCCATTGAACAGTCCCGCCCTCTCGGCTTTTGGCTGGTTCGACCACCCCGTCCTCCCGTACTCGCATGGCACTCTCCCCCACCTGTCCTACCTCCAGGTTGTGTTGACTACCTACCGCTACAGACGGACGTACGCCGCACCGCTGCCTTATCTACGAACCCGTCTGCCCGCCTAGCTTGGTAGACTGCCGCCAGGTTAGCGTGCGAGTGGAGGAGGTACCTGTACCTCGGTAGTGTCGAAGAAGACAGCCCGAGTAGGAGGTAGGTATGGATCTTGGTGGGGGTCGGTCGTACGTCTCCAGCTCCTGGATGCCGACGGCGTTATGAGGAGAGGAAAAGGAAGATGGAGATGAGTCGCTACTTACAGCACTTCCTGTGCGTACTTTAAGGCACCCGTCTCTTCCTCGAAAGCCGAAAGCCTCCCCCATTCCGCTCATTCCGCTCATTCACTCGCCGTTTACCTATACTACGGCCAGTGCGTAACCTGGCCTCGTAACTGGCGAGAGCTACCCACGGAGAGGGGCAAGTACAGACCTGCACCACCGCCATCCATGATGCGCCGCCCTCAGCTCGCCGCTAGCTTGTTATAACGAACAGCTGCCGTCCACCTCTCTTTGCCCTGCCGCGCTTCCCGGCCCTCTGGCCTGTCCGCCGGTCTACGTCTGTCTGTACTTACAGTATATCTGCGTCCCCTCCCCGTGCGCAGACAGTCCCAGCCTACCCGTCTGTCCGCATACGCGTTTCTCCCCATTGATTGCTATCACTCTTGCGCTGCGCCAAGCCGTGCGCCAAAGCGGGCGCCACAGCGGTCGGGTTTCGAACATATCCGGAGAGGCCCCCACGCCATCAAGTCCGAACAAATCGGCGCCGACGACAAGAAGCTGCCGGCCATGGCGGTGGAGCTGGAACCACGCGGGGGAGAAAAGGCCCCGCTGCTGCTGGAGCGCAGGGGGATCCTATCCACTGGCAGCTTGGGTAAGCTTCTTCCCCTTCCGTTCGTCGACATCTTTTCTTTGCGCGCGGAGTTGAAGAAAACTAGCCTTCGTTGCTGTTATCCCCGCACTTGCATGTCTCTCTCTATTGCTGCCGCGTTGCCCTTCACCTATTGCTATACACCCACGGTTTTTGTGCCGCGTAGGATCCGGGCCGGGCCGGGGTGCCTACCTAGGCTACATGTACCCGCCTATCATGGGGGCCGGCTTGGGAAAGATCGAGGCTGACGGCGAAGAGCAGCGCCGGTGGCATTCGCCATCGACGACGACGGCGGATACCCGATGCCGCAGACCATCGGCCACCGCGGCTACAAGGCTGCCTTCCCGGAGAACACGATGGAGGGCTTCCGCGCCGCCCTCGCCGTAGGCGCCCACGCCCTCGAGACGGACGTGCACCTGTCTCGGGATAAGGTCGTCGTCCTGTCGCATGTATGCCTCTTCTTTTTCCTTCTCCCTCGCTTCGCTCGCTTCCACCGGATGGGAGGCGAGCGGGTGACGAAACCAGTAAATTAAGATCAAATCAGGATGGCAAACTTTCGCGCTGCTTCGGGCAGGAGCAAAAGATTGCGGACTGCGACTGGGACTATCTCAGCACGCTGCGGACGACGCGCGAGCCGCACCTGCCCATGCCGCGCCTCCTCGATCTGCTGGCCTATCTCGCCGAACCGGGCATGGAAAAATATTGGATCCTCATAGATATCAAGGTCAGTATTCTTGTAGTCTGCCCGCCGCCCTGCTTCCTCGCTGTTACTGACCCCCCCAAAAGAGGGACGACGATCCGGAGGAGCTCGTCCGGAGAATCGCTGAGACGGTCACCATGGCGCCGCCGTCGCCGTCGCCGTCGCGGCCCTGGAGCGAGAGGATCGTGCTGGGCTGCTGGGACGCGACGTTCATGCGCCACTGCCGGGAGTACCTCCCCGGGTTCCCGGTGGCCTACATCGGCTGGTCGCTGCCCTATGCGCGACAGCTACTGCGTTACGAGGGCATCCACTTCAACCTTCTCCAGCGTGTTCTGGTGGGGCCCTTCGGCGCGCACTTTTTGCGTCAGGCCCGCGCCCGCGGCCGGCGCGTCTTCGTCTGGACCGTCAACGACGAGGAGTGGATGGAGTGGAGCATCCGCCGCGGCGTCGACGGGGTCATCACCGACGATCCCAAGAATTTCGTCGACGTCTGCCGGCGGTGGCGGCGGCGGCAACAACGTGGCAGCGGTAGCGGTGGGAAAGAGGGCGGCTCTCGTGTGTGGGAAGAAGAAGACGAACAAGGAGAGGGGCACAAAGAGGCAGGAGGAGGTCCTGCTGGTAGCCGCCCGCGCAAGAGGACGGTGGCGCGATGGTCGAAGCTGTACTTCGAGGCCGTCCTCACCACCTTACTCGCCATGTTCTTCACTACCTGGTTCCGGATCCTGTACGGCTCGGAGCGGAGGAGGGTGCAGGCGGCTCTGCGGCGCTAGCCGTCTCCGGCTTGCGGGAAGGTAGGTGCCCTGGATTGGAATATTATGTACAGGTATCTGGGAAAGGCGTTCTGAGAACGGTAAGGAGGGAGGGGACAAGGGAAAGGGCCGATTCTTAATGCACGAATGCCTCCTGCTTCGTGTACCTAGGTCGGTAGATGTAGTAGGTAACGAATTAATGACCACACTTATACAAGTGCTCTGCACCGGCGGCTGAAGAGCCTTAACCTAACCGCGTCGGACATGGTCGTCCACCAACGCCAGCTACAAAAGTAGTAGTAGAGATGTGTCCTGTCAGTGACTCTCTACGGCGGCGCAGAGGACTGGTATGCTAACCAGCTCAGACCTGCACAGGGGGTTAGGCCTGCCGCCAGGGAAGTGTCTGGCCGGAACAGACCGCAATTACGAGCACCCTGCTGGTGGAGAGAACTCTAGACCAGGAAACAGAGCAGGCCTGTCCCCGTCACGGGGTCAGTGAAAGGGTATAGTATCTCGGCCCACCTTCCGAAGAGGGTACTATTAGCTTTACACCCGTTACCTTATCTCTGGAGAGCACAACACGCCCTCAAACCGTTGATTTTATAGCGATAATAGCAACTAGGTCGCGTTCCGAGCTGCCCAGCTCGGCCCTGTTATTCCATATGCACTCACCATAAGATTTAGGTCCCAACGTTGTCGTACCGAACAGCCAGATACTCAGCACATCAGTTCCCACAACCCCGGCTTATTAATGTACCTAGTCTGCTACATCATGACATGAAGATTAGAGAAACGGAATGGGCCAAAAGGGAGTTCCTTTGGTACCCAGCTAATAAGTATGGACGGTTTATATTTCCCACACTGGGGATTAACGAAACTGTCACACTGATATATCCGAGGCTCAGTCCGTTCGGGTTGGTCTTTTCGCAGTTGGTCTTCACTCGGTTGTCTTAGCGGATTCGATGGAGACGAAAGTGAAAAGGTAACGAGGAAGATGTTTTGTTGGAGGGAAGAGTGGGAAGACGGGGCTTATTTCCTTTTTCCTTTTTTCTTTTTTCTTTTTTTCAAGCCCCCCCCCCCAAAATTTCCAGTTCCAGGGGGGCGCAAAGCGGAAAGGAGAAAAGTTACGGATGCTAGGCTATGATGTAGTGTCTATCTAGTTCCAATAGAGCGCCAAGCTGCGCTCCATTGCACACCCCATGCCGCACCCAACTACCAGCAAATCCTTTGTTAGCCCGACGTCGACCCATGGTTAGGTATATTACAATAATAGTACCGCCCCTACTGGGCCCAACCCAAAATGTGCTGCGCGAACCAAGGCCACGAGATGTCACTCGTCGGCCTGGATGACGCCGCCGGATATGAAGCCCAGGCTCTCGGCGGCCCACGCCCACAGCTTTGCGTCTTCGTCGAGCCCGGCCCTGGCGATCCGGTAGCGGCGGGCGATCACGCCGTGGAGCCACTGGAACTGGCTCCGGAGGCCGACCTAGCTCGTGGCCACAGCCTCGTCCGCGTTCCCGCCCCTGGCCTCGCAGATGAGGGCGATGGGGTTGGTTGTCATTGGCCCGTGGAACGCGTTGTTGACGGGCTCTTTGCACTTGTCAATGAAGTGCTCGATGTCCCCATGCCCTCCCGCCGCAGCGCCGCGCATATCGCCGCCGTGGTGTCTTCGTCGAATTCGCTGCATCTCCTCTGTTAGCATAGTGCATAATATGCATATAGGCCCCATAGGCAGGGCAGGGAAGGTATGGGCAGGAGTGGTTCATATATGGGAGGGTTACGGGGCAGGCTGATACGAAACAGAAAGTCGCACGTAGGGTGCTGCAATAGCGCAGCGCCTCATGCAGTAGTGGGCATTAGGCCGTGAGCATCCAGGCTGTGTCTCCGTCTCCATCTCCGTGCCGGCGTAGGTCTTCGGCCCGCGCCCAGGCGCCTAGGACGGCATGGCTGTCCCAGGCCGGGCCGGGAGGCTACGCTGCGGGTAGTGTGCTTCGTCGTAGTATTATGAGGAGTCTGCGAGGCGGGAGGCAATCTCTGCCTATAAATAAGATGGGGCGAGGAGAGATAGATATATAGAGAGAGATGTATAGCGAAGGAGATAAGAATGGAAAGGAAGCAAAGCAAATAATAGCAGCTGTCACGCACTTGTAGCTTGGACCAGACGAAACGTCATCGACCGGAATAGCTTTCAACTGCTCTACTAAGGCCCAAAGCATATTTGGATTTGGCTCATCAGGGCTCTAGCGCCCGAGAGAGTATCGTCATATTCGGAGCCCCTTTTCGCTTCTTGCTCCTCGTGGACATCATTGACATGCACGTCGAAGGAGTAGCCAACCCGGGCCGGACGAATCGAGCGAGTTTGGCTCTGCCCCTGCTCGTCAAGTCGCGGTGGTTGTTGTCGTCTTCATCGCCGTCGTCGCCTCGATCGTCGCCTTCATCGCTATCTTCGGGATCGGGCTTGCGCCATTCGGCATGGCTGGACGCCCGTCGCGGCAGCCTTGTCGTATCTGCGTCTATGGTCCCGGAGAGAATGCGGCGGCGAGAAGCTCGAGATAGAATCGAGCCACTCCCAGACTCGCATCCCCATTGAGGACATGTCTGGTCAGAGTGAAGAAGGGAAGAAGGGAAGAAGGGAAGGGTGGAGAACTTTTCAGTCGATTTGTCCGATGTCTCCAGCTGGTTGGGCTCTTCAAAGGCAACCATAGATGTACATTCATTCTAGTAATAGAGAGTGGATTCCCCGTAGTACTCAGCAATTTATTACATCCCCTAGCCGGGTATCAAAGTACTATTGGTACTTTGCGTGCATTCAGGGCTACCACGAACGCTTAGAAGAGAATATACTAATAAATATAGAAGTGAATGGTAACATGGGCGTGCTGTGTCTCATAGGCGGCGCGCGTGCACCTCCTAGCACCGGCGCATCTGAAGATCTAGTAGGCTCGGAATTGGAAATTGAAGAAAGGATGCAGTTATACCAACCCCACTGGACCCATGCTTCTTATGCCGAAGTGATGTTGTTAATAAGCATGTATCTAGGTAATGTGTAGCCTTGCTGTTGCCTGGAGTAGCGTTACACAAGCTTCTAGAAGCCGTTGTAAACGAGTTTCCCCGAGGGAAGCAGCCGCTCCACCCCTTGCCCTTGCAGCTGCCCAGCTATCAGCTGGACATCGAGCTCCAGAGCCGAGATCTTCCAAAGAGAGGCCCGGAAGCTGTTCACCCGCATAGGTAAGCGTAATTCCGACGGCTTTCTCCGCTACTACTCCAGTATGCTTCCGCTCCAATTTTTGTGCCCGCTACTGCCTATCACGGGTCTGGCTCCGGCTACAACGGGTTAACTCATCACGGTCACAACTGCGCAATGCGCTCCTTGCTGCAGATGTCACGCGCCGTGTTGGTGATCTCCATCTCGTAGAGGCTCAGGAGGACGCGACGGGCTTTTGATCGCCATCTCCATAGCTTTGGCCATGTGGATGGTCTCCACTGATCCTCTTAGAATATTCACTGCCTACTGCCGCTTTTGATATCACGTATCGTACGTATGTGCTCTGCGCCGGCAGCTGCGAGGGGAGGAAGAGCTTCCGGGACCGCGATTTTCGCATTCAAATGCCTTCCATTGTATATAGATCCACCCAGCTCGTTCGTGGTGACCGAACCCTCGCGTATAATCTGTCACCATGCCCATACCATCTACTGCATGCCCACACGTCATGCTTTCAGCGACCCCGTGGCGAACCTCCGCCCGTAGAGCACCGTCCCGCCCAGCACACGACCGACCACGTAGCCGGCGTACATGCCGCACAGCACGGTAACGGGCCAGCGCTGCCACGCGCGGTCCCAGTCGAGCGGGATGGGCACGGCGCCAAGCCAGGCGCCGGCGGCGGCGCCCCACGCGCCCCCCGATGTCTCGTCCAGCGGCGCCAGCCCGGAGGCCAGGGCGCGCCAGGAGGTGGCGTCGACGCCGCGGGCGTAGCACAGCGGGAACACGGCCAGGGCGGCCAGGTGAGCGGCGCAGAGGAGCGTCTCGCGCGTGAGGGACAGGCAGGGCGCGCCGAGGAGCACGAGCACGCCGTGAAGGAGGGGGACGGAGAGCGCCGTCAGCATGATCGAGAGCGTTGCTGCCTTTTGGGGGGGAGGGGGGTGGGGAAGAGTCAGCTCGCTTGCTCGCTTTCCGACGCCGCGGAGGAGCGGGACACCGGGGGCAGGGAGAGGGAGGACGCACCACGGCGACGTTCGGCCCCGCGGCATCGCGCTTCTTCGTGGCCTCGCCGCCGCCGGGCCGGTGCTTGCGCGCCGACGCCGCCGTAGCAGCAGCAGTAGCAGTAGAGGCGGTGGAAGCGGGGGCGGGGACGATGCCGTGCTGCGGCGACCCGGCGGGCGGCAGGCTCGCGACGACGGAGGCGACCTGCAGGGCAGCGACACCCAGCAGCAGGGCAGCCATGGCGGGCACGGGGTCGCGCACGACGGCACCGAGGCGGGCGTACAGGGCGACCAGCAGGGCCGGCGGCGCGGCGTGGCGCGCAGCGGTGGCGAGAGGGCCGCGGCGCGTGGGCACGGGTGGGAGGGAGGCCATCGCCGAAATGGGGGAAGGGTCGGTCGAGAGGGAGGAGGGGGACGAGGCGGACGGGCCGCTGCCGCTCGTGGATGGCTTGGCAAATGGCGCTGCCGACGACGAGGCCATCGCGACGGTCTGGGGGTCACTAGAGGTACCTAAAAAGGTAGCTGCTTGCCGACGACAGGCTGGTGAGGTGTCCCTTTTTTTTTTAGGTGGGGTGGCCGCTGGAGCAGCTCCCTAATGGCCGGTATGGATTGAAGTTGCGGCGGCGGTAATTGTGCATTGCTAGCGCGCTGATTTGGCCCCACACCGTAGTTGGTAGCCCCTGGAGCTGAGGTGCTTGGCGGTGCTAGGAAAAGGTGGAATGGAATCGTTGTGATCGCCAAACGCCAAGTGAGAAAGCCTCAAAGGCAGGCTGGTACCACCTATATCAGTCGATCGCATCGCCATCTGGCCCGGTGGCCCTTTCGCTCTTTCTGACGCGTCGAGTGCCCAACCGACACGATGACAGCCATACCGCGGCCTGCGGTAGGAGTCCCTGTCCACCGGATCAGTCCCCGAGGGGTCCCCGAGGGGGCCACACGGTCGGTGTCGAGGACCACCGGCGCTGGCTGTGCCAGTTCCGCTTCGGGGAGGATGGGCTCTTCCGGCTAGGTAAGAATCCCGTTGAACATCTCGGGCCTGGTCTGACTACCTACCTGACCCGGCGTGCCACCAGTCGGTTTGGCGGCCGAACCCCGCGACCTTCCGCTTCGGGGGGCACGGGATGCTGGTCCTGCACGACAAGATCACCGTCGTCATCTGCCGTGACAGTCCCTGCCCCGTGTACCACGGCGAACTGGGCTACCTACATATCAAAGGAGAACCAGAAGGAGGGGCCAAAAGGGGGGCTAAAAGGAGGGACGGGCACACGCGCGCTGACCTTGCCGAAACCGGTCCGGTATTCACTACCGCGCAGTTCGTCACCAACAAGGGCCGCATCGGCCTGTCTGGCCATAGCTACGGCGGCCGTTACCACACGCAGAACTTCCGGTACCGCCAGCTCTACACCGTGCCTATCGGCGGGAGATCCCAATGCGCCGTAGGCATGCTCGTGCGCCACCACGCCGGCACGGGAACCGCCTACGAGTACGAGTGCGTCGGCGAGTTCCGCTGGGACTACGCGCCGCGGAAGTTCCAAGTCGACGCCGCCGATCCCCTGAGCTTCTGCCTCTAGTTCCCGGGCCAGCTGGCGGTGGCCGGCTGGCCCGTATCGCCGGCGGATGACCATCCCCTGGGGCGGCAAGCTGGAATGGTCCTTCCAAAGGCCCGCGCGGTTCTGGCGCGGGTGCACTCCTGGCTAGGAGAAGTACTGGCTCGAGTGCACCCTGGGCGGCCGGACGTGGTTGTATGATATAATGGCCGGCCACTACCTGCTGGGCATTAACTTGGCCACATTACAGAGGCCAAGGATCTCATATGTAGCTCAGTAGAAGGTATATGTGGTCGATCGTTCTCTCAGCACACTACCTAAGTAGGAGGTAGCTACTTGATGGGATGATATGTTGGTGAAGAACGAGATGAGCTACATCCCCCCCCCCCCCCCCCAGCCCTCAAGCCATAGAGGTAGTCTTGCCCTACTCCGCCTCCGCGCCCTCCTTGGGCAGGAGGTTCCGCAGCGAGAGGTCGTAGACGACGTCCTCGACCTTCTTGACGGCGTACTTGACGCCGTCGACGCGCTTGCGCAGCGCGTCGTTCTTGAGGTTGAGCAGCTGGAACCCGGCGTGCAGGTCGCGCACGAAGGCGCTGACGCGCACGGCCAGCGCGGCGTCGCCCAGCGTGACGCTGTTGACGGCCAGCCGGGCCAGCTCTTCGGCCACCCCCGTCAGTGCCATCAGGTATTCCTCGATCGTGAAGTGGAAGGCGTCGCGGTCCTTGAGGTGCACGGGCACGCCGAAGAGGGCACCCACTTCCTCGATGGTCAGGAGGCGGCCGAGTCTTGCCGCGGAGGACTGCTGCTGCGGCTGCTGATCGTCATGGCTGCTGGTGCTGGCCGGCTCGCCGAGCCCGCCGAGTCCGCCGAGCCAGGCGCACAGCAGCACCGTCTGGATGGCTTCCTGCGTGGCCCGCATCCACCGCGTGTTATGTCTAGGGGGAGGAGAGGGCAGGTTAGAGCGAGGAGAGAAAAAGCAAGAAGGAAGGTGGAGAGAATAAGAGAGCCTACTTGTAGTACGGGAACCGCGACGCCGTCTCGGAGAGGGCGCCGACGGTGGCGATCTCCTGCTGGATGGCACTCTCTACCTGCGCGAGGAATGCGGGATCTGCAGATCGGAAGGGCTGTCTGTCAGCTACGCTCGCTAGAAGAGGGAACGAGCGTAGGCGAAAGCACATAGACACATGGCGGAAGAAGGTTGGTGGGCATATGGGGCGGGAGGAGGGTGACGCACACTGGGATCGCGGGGTCGCGTGCATGCGCGAGAGCACGCCCTGGGCGAAGGAGACGTCGCTCTCGAGCTGCTGCACGATCTGGTTGAGATCATCGCGCGCCTTGGCGTCCTCTTCGATCTTCGCCTTGAGCTCGTCGAAGAGGCGGGGATTGATCATGTGCGCCATCTTGATCGTCGGGAAGGCAGGCTTGCCGTAGCTATTCTGATTTACGGCAAAGCTGCGGAGGACGGAGGGAAGGGGCCAGCAACGACGTCACGTTGGATATTGCCCAGTTTGGTCAGATTTGTGTCGAATTTCATGTGCTTCTCACAACACATATAGGCAGCCATGCAGTTTACGCGCACAAATTTCAGATGCAGAGGTTGGACTGTAATCCGTACTGCCTACAGGTACCGCTAATAAAACATCGCACTACGGAACAACAGCGCACTTAGAATTCCTCGAACAGACAATTTCTTCCTCACATCCCGGGCAAGCCCAGGAGTGCAATGAAAAAAGATTCGCGTCGCTCGGAGGTAGTGTGATACCGAGGACACAGTGGAGGTCGGCCATGGGCAAGCCCAGAGGGCCGTCCTCCGGGATGTAAAAATTGGAATAATCACGATTCTGCTCCGTAGAGCAGTTTCAGAGATTAAACTGAAAAGAACAGATACTACACTTGATCTAAGCCAAAAGGCTGGAGAGAGAAGACTTGTTAGCACAGCATCCAAAGGCAGGCGGGAGCTGTGAAGTTGGGAGGCGGGATTGACGTACCAAAGAGAGCTAAAGAGAAAAAAAAGAGAAAAGAGTCTGAAAGCTGGGAGGGTGCCTGCGATTTTATATGGGGGTAGTTGGTCCGTGCGAGCCTGCCAATTTTTTTCACCGCCTTTTATTCTGCCAGATCCCCCCATGTCAGCGCATCTTGCTGGGGAAATATTCGTCTCGGGTCCGTACGACTACCCGGCTGCCCGACTGCTCGGCCAAACAGTAAGCACCCTCCAACTTAGCTCTTACTGGCCTTGACTGGTAGCGTGGCCCGGCCGACCGGCAAAAAGCAGATTGGTTGTCAACAAACCAGAGGGCGAATTACCGTGGAGCGCGAAAAGAAAAGGGGGAAATTGCTTCGCGACACCAGGAACCCCCCGATACCCCCCCCCCCCAAAAACGTGCCCGCCACCACGCCGGCTGCAACCTCGCAGGTGCAACGCTATTCGGACCTGACCCCTCCTGTCTATCTTCACCGCCTTTAGTCTGACCCGGCTGGCCGTAGCGCCCGGTGCTTCTCTCTGTCCCATCCATCCCTCGCGAGCCCCGATCAAATTGGCCGGGGGCAGGAACCAAGGACACGCCTAGCAGCTCACCATGTCGACTAGATATTCGTTGCGACAGACGCCCAGGTAACTACTTTACTTAGCCCTCCGCGCGCGTCCTCTTTTCTTGCGGCGCTCTCTATACCATTATTAGTGTGCAATCGGGCGTTCTCAACATCTGAGATAGGAGTTGCCGCTATACAGTACCCCTTGCATTGGTATGCATTAGACATGTTTTGGTGACAGGAGGGAGGCTAACAGAGCTGGCGCGCGCAGGAAGACAGAGGCCTTCGGCGGCATGATCGCGACGCCTTCCGCTCGCCGCTCATCCAGACGTAGGACGACTCCGCATTCCGTCGACGGCTCCGACGCCGACGGCGACTCCAGCTCTGCCGTCGAGAGCAGCGCACCCGCCCCGCGTCCCGTGCGCCGCCGCCTGCCCAAGTTCGTCGAGCACATCGACGAGACGTCCGACGACGAGGCTCCCGACGCTGCGGAAAAGCCGCTGCTGAACGGCAGCCCCGCAGAGAAGGAGGCGAGCATGAACGGCCTCCACTCCAACGGCGCCAGCAATGGCCACGCCAACGGCCACGCCAACGGCCACGCCAACGGTCATGTCAATGGCCACGCCAACGGTCACGCCAGCGGCAGCAGCAATGGCAAGGCCAGCCCGAGCAAGGCTGGCCCGAGCAAAGCCGTCGACGGCTGGGCGCCCGGCATGGACCACCGGGTCGACCACTCGGGCCGGTACGAATTTGGCGGGCCCCTGGGCGTGTCGGCCATGATGATCGGCTTCCCGCTCCTCATGTACTACATGTGGATAGGCGCCACGTACTACGACGGTCGGTTCCCCGCGCCGGCGCCCGGCCAGTCGTGGGAGGCCTTCGGGCGCCACCTGGTCGGCCTCGTGCGCACGGGGGCCTTCCCCACGGTTAAGGCCTGGGCCGTCTACTGGTCGCTGCTGGTCTTCGAGGCCGCCTGCTACTGCCTCCTGCCCGGCGTGCGCGCCTACGGCAAGCCGCTGCCGCACGAGGGCGGGCGGCAGCTGCCGTACCACTGCTCGGCCTACGTCAGCTTCTACACCACCATCGCCGTGGCCGCGGGCCTGCACTTCTCCGGCGTGTTCCCGCTGTACACCATCATTGACGAGTTCGGCCCGCTGCTGAGCGTGGCCATCCTGTCGGGCTGGCTGGTCAGCGTCGTGGCCTATGTGTCGGCGCTGCTGCGGGGCGCCCAGCACCGCATGACGGGCAACCACGTGTACGACTTCTTCATGGGCGCCGAGCTCAACCCGCGCATGTTCGGCATCCTGGACTTCAAGATGTTCTTCGAGGTTCGCCTGCCCTGGTACATCCTCTTCCTGCTGTCGTGCGGCGCTGCGGCGCGCCAGTGGGACCGCTACGGCTACGTGTCCGGCGAAGTGGCCTTCCTGGTCATGGCGCACTTCCTGTACGCCAACGCCTGCTCCAAGGGTGAGGAGCTCATCGTGACCACCTGGGACATGTACTTTGAGAAGTGGGGCTTTATGCTCATCTTCTGGAACTTGGCCGGCGTGCCCTTGTCCTACTGCCACTGCACCATCTATCTGGCCTCCCACGACCCGGCTGTCTACCGCATGCCGCGCCCCGTCCTGGTCGCCCTCTTCGCCGCCTACCTCTTCGCCTACTGGGTCTGGGACACGTGCAACAGCCAGAAGAACCGGTTCCGCGCCATGGAGCGCGGCACTCTCATCCACCGCAACACCTTCCCGCAGCTGCCCTGGCAGACCCTGAGCAACCCCAAGACTATCAAGACCGCTACCGGCGACGGCATCCTCGTCGACGGCTGGTACGCCTACGCCCGCAAGATCCACTACGCCTGCGACGCCTTCTTCGCCATCTCCTGGGGCCTCGTTTGCGGCTTTAAGTCTGTTGCCATTCCCCCTCCTTAAGGTACTCTATCATACTATGGCCAAAATAAGCTGACACGCCCCCCTCTCCCCCTTCTGCAGGAGCCCCTTTCCCTGGTTCTACCCCGTCTTCTTCTGCGCCATGATCGCCCACCGTGCCGCCCGCGACATAGCACGTTGCCGCGAGAAGTACGGCGACGCCTGGCTCGAGTACGAGCGCCGCGTGCCCTATCTCTTCATCCCGGTATATTATCCCCCCCCCCTTTTTTTTTCAGTCCGTCCCCCTTAATCGTCCTCTGGAAACTGTATTGCTAACGCAGAACTACTAGTACATCTGGTGAAACATGCGCACGGGAGGAACTCTCCGTGGTGTTTTGGGCCACCATTACCAAGGAAGAGGCTAAGAGGGCTTCTCGCTCTCTTTCCCTACCTAATTTAGGTACTACCCAGTACCTAACCCTACCCTCCCTCTTCTTCCCATCCCCCTAACTACCTCATGAACCTTGCTGCTGTCCATAACGCATACCTGCATCGCATCCGTGTCCATGCCCGGTTCACCTGCGTACAGTATAATATTCTTTTCTCCATCACTGTATATACTATGTTTCTATTCCTTCACTTCGCATTGGCGAGAGCATGAGCCCGTCTACTGTCGTCTTTTGCTTTTTTATTCTTGTTCCGGATGGTCGGCGCGGACGTGAGGCGAAGGTCACTACTAGTAATGAAGAGCATGGACGGATGCGCACGAAGCACAAGCACGAGAAGCATGGGTTATGGAAGTACTACTGTAATTGAATAATGTGCCTACACGACATACCCTAATTGAACCTCGTTAAACTGATCTGGGGAATCAAGCCTGTGTTCGTTCATAGCGAGAAGCAGAAAGGTACCTACTGAACGTACTGAATCTTGTGGCATTTTCTTCTCCTATCTAATCAAGTACATGGTTTCAAGATAAAAGGCGTAACCCCAAAAGGGGGGTTAAGACAACCAAATCACAATAGCGTCGATCGCGCCTTTAGGAAAGAAAACCCCGTGAAAGAAAACCCAAGTAAATACCCCTAAGTCAAGTAGTTGCATAGTGACACAATAATACATGTACGTATCAGAGTCCTCCCGTCCCCCTTCTCCCGTTGTTGGGCCAAACCATCCATTAACTACCCTCTTCCCCTTCCCTCTCAGTCGGAGTTCACGGAAAGCAAAACCTGTCCCTGTCGTCGCAACGCAACGCCCCATTCTGATGATGATCATGCGATTTTTTGGTCGAATGTTTCCCCCATCCAGTCTGCCTCTATTTCGTCCAACTTGTATATCCCCTTCCGCCCCGGAATCCAGCGGCTACGTAGAAGTAGGTAAGGTAGGAGAGTCCCTGCTGTTCTCGACAATGCCCTGGAGAAAAGGGGGGCATGGGGGTGGTAGGTCAGGTCCTGTTGCCGTTGCTCCGTGTCAAAGACGGCTTGACATTCCCCTCTTTTGTTTTCCCTCCCTCGCCCTTGGCCCCCTCCCCTCCGCCAGCGTGCAAGATCGATGCCGTTCGCTTAGCAGGAGATGTTGAGCGAGGCCTTGGAGTTCATGAGCAGAGCCACGATGAGGCCGTACAGACCTTAGTAGTCACAGTAAGCATCAGTGCGCAGGGGGAAGAGTGAAAGAAGTAAAAGAAAAAACGTACCCAGGACTTCGGCGAAAATGAGAATCAGAATCATGCCGACGAACAGCCTGGGCTGCTGGGCCGTTCCCCGCACGCCAGCGTCACCGACAATACCGATGGCGAAGCCGGCCGCCAGGCCGGCCAGGCCGACAGCCAGACCAGCGCCGAGTTGAATGAAGCCGGTGAATAGCGCGTACTGGCTCTGCTTGAGGTTGTCCGAGATCAGGACGGAGACGACGAGGCCGTAGATACCGATGATACCGGCCATAATGACGGGGACGATGTCTGGAAGGTGGCGAGAGCGGCGGAGAAGAAACAACGCGTCAGCGAGCTAGCTCTCTCTCTCTCTTCCCAAGAAAATCCACCGGATCTTCTGCTAGGTCTCTTACTCTTGACGATGAGGTCGGGCCTCAGGACACCCATGGCCGCAATGCCGACACCCGACTTCGCTGTGCCGTAGGATGCACCCAGGCAGGTGAAGACGATGGCCGCCGTGCAGCCCATGGCGCCGAAGAACGGCTTTGATTGTTAAGACTCTGTCGTTAGCCGGGCCATCCGGGGTTTGTGGGACAGAGCAAGCGTCGGCTCGGTTGAAGGAAGAGATACCGCTTTTGGTGTTTAGTGGTGAGTAGAAGGAGCAGGGAGCAATAATAACTAACCGCGTAGACGGGGCTGAAGAACAACACTCCATGTCAGCTTCACTATGACGACCAGGAAAGCGCCATTCAGGGGAACGACGAGTTGTTTGAAGAGAGGGAGCACATCGGGAAGCTCCCCAATGGGGATGGAGAAGCTTGGGAGAGGTCGGCATGGGATGATGACAGACAGACAGGCAGCAGCGGTACAGGCAGGACTCCCTGCTGAGCAAGCTCCTGCAACCTACCTGGGGACGGGTTGGGGGGAAGAGAAGAAGACAACAACAAAACATACCAGAGATCGCTGGACATGGTTACGGATTTGGCAGGAAACGGTCAGAAAAGAAGAGTAAGGAGCGAAAGAACCGTCGTTGATGAGGGCCGTATAGACAGGGAAAGATCGCGATGGTGGAGCGGGAGAGCTGTGCGCGGCTCGAAGCGTTTTGCGGCGATGGATGGGATGGGATGGATGGGTGACGATTGGAGCGGTTGCGGTGTTTCCTGCTGAAAGGACTAGTTGATTGGGGCGAGGTTTGCGCTAAACACGGCTAGCTGGAAAATCCGCATGACACTGACGGATTTGCTTGCTGCCTTAGGTAATCCGGGACGGTAGAATATTTGGCCTACCAACCAATAAGCCCGAACCGTCTATTTCCAGGTTCGCACTATGCAGGAGCACGGTGGAAGCTCAATGATTCGCTGTGAGGCCCCATGTCCATTTCCAGGCCCACTGTAGCCTGCTGCAGATTGGCATGGACAACATGTTGGGAGGAGAACCCCACTAAAGTTTTTTTGGTGTGCTTTTTTTTTTTTTCTTCGGCCTCCTTCGACATTGCGTCTTCATCTTTGAGTTCCTTCACCCGGTCCCCAGACATATACCACACACACCAGGGCGAGCCATAGCAAGGAACCCTGGGAGCTTTGTCGATACCACGCACAATAAACCTCATCCTCTCGAAAATCAGAACCCAGCACATCGAAACAATGGCTGCCAACGAGTCTGCTGGTAGGTGACAACCAGTCGGCAACCGGGAATCGATCCGTCTAGTCCGAGATTCGAAAGACGGCTAACGGTGTTCTTTGCAGCCTGGCCTCTGGCCGACCCGGCGCTGGCCCCCCAACTCCTGGACCTGGTCCAGTCTGCAAGCCACTACCGACAGCTCAAGAAAGGCGCCAACGAGGCCACCAAGGCGGCCAACCGTGGTGTTGCGGAGATTCTGGTCCTGGCTGCTGACACCCAGCCGTTGAGCATGTATGTTCTCTCCTCTCCGCACCGCATCAATCTACGACGATGAGAGATGATGCTAACGGCTTGCCCATGGTCCAGTCTCCTTCACCTGCCTCTGCTGGCAGAAGACAAGAACGTGAGTGCCTTTCTAGGGAGGGGATCCAGCCCGGCGACTGGAGACGAGAAGAGGAATATCGGGACCTCGAGCTGACAAGCGCCGCCTTCCAATAGGTTCCCTACGTCTACGTTCCCAGCAAGGTTAGCTCAATTCCATACACGAGAATGCGTCCTTTTCTCGCCCTAAACGACGAAGGCTTTGGAGCTGACCGTAGCCCACGTTATACAGGTTGCCCTAGGCCGTGCCTGCGGTGTGTCCCGCGCTGTTATTGCCTGCGCCATCACCAGCAACGAGGCTTCGGAACTGTCCGGGCAGATCCTGGCCATGAAGAACAAGATCGAGAAGCTGGCCATCTAATATGACACGACCCAGGTAGTATACATGTGGACGACCCGAAACGGGGAGGCCCATGGGGGAAGGGTATACAACTGTTACCAGAGCGACTGCAGGATAACGCGGCAGGAAGCGCCTGAGGCACAGGTGCGGAATATCGATGCGTTCGTGGCTCAGCCCAGTGCAGCCATATCGTAGGCTCTGCCTATGGGGTAGTGTTGGTATCTATTCCAGCAGGTTATTGTTGCTTGGATCTTGAGATTATAGCCTACAGAAAATCAAATCATCATGAATGCTTGTTTTCTGAAGCAGCTCGGTGTCCTTTTCCAACGTGGCCTTCTGAGCATCTCGTACAACAGACAGAGCATCTAATTAGTACTTCCCGTCAGTAAAATAACCTGGGGGCTGTTCGTGTGTCTCTTCATTCAGGTGCAGTACCTGCAGCAAGGTATATTACCTTGTACGAATGTAATAATGCCTGACAACCTTGCCTCGAGCTTTGAGCTGCAGGGAGGCCGGGCATTCAGCATCAGGAGCGGGCTGCTGCCGCCTGCTATCCCTGCACGTCATTTGGTGGGGATTGGTTTGGAGCTGCTCCCGCCTGTTCCCATCTGCTGCCCGCATACGCCCCGCCAACCTTTTTGGGACACCACTTCGAGGGGCTTCGAGGGGGGGCCAGATGACGTTGAGACTCCCAACGTGTATTGCACACCTGACAGAAGGTCGAGGAGAGAGGCTGGCACGGTCTACTCTGCCCCTTTTCGCCCTTGAGCAATTGAACCTCTTGTAGATAACTCTAACAAAGCCTTCCACTTCTCGCTATTTATCAGAGTCCCTACACCTCTCCTCTACGGCCTATTTCTCGCGCCCCTCTGTAATGCACCCAAGAGACCCCGCCTCGGCAAGGCACTCGAGGTAGCAGGCGACAAGACAAAGAAGATGCCCGGTCTGGCGCGCAAGATTCTTATCTGCGCCGCCGCCGATGGGCTCCTCCTACAGCCCCTAACTTCCAAAAAAGATCAGAGGCCTGCCTCGCCGGTGGTCCAGGTTCGCTATGAGGATGCGGCCGTGTCGACGCTGCCTCGGGACTTAGTCCCCGACGCCCCCAAGCTCGAGGAGAGCTTCGAGGCGTTTGGTATCGTTGGTACGCATCTACCTCTTTTCGCCTCTGCATAGCAGAAAAAGAATAGCCCTAAATGATGATTGCTATGCGTAGGCCTGATCAGCGTGTCCCGATTCAGCTACCTCGTCTCCATCACCCGCCGCCTACAGGTCGCGACTATCCGGGGCTACCCCATTTACGTAGTGACGGAGGTGGCGCTCACGCCGTGTACGTCGCAGGGTGACGCCAGCGAGGCCATTATAAAAACGGCGGCGCACCTCAAGCGGAAGACGACAAGCCCTCCTACAAAGCCGGCGGCGGCGGCAGCTGCGGCGGCAGATGGCAGCGACGACGGCGAGGGGGACAGCACAGATGTCGAGGTCGCGTCGATCGTCTCGGTGCCGGCAGACGAGGAGACTGCCGACGACAGGTCGGTGACGGGAGGGGAGCCTTCCTCCAAGTCCGGGGGAGGGGGTGCCGGAGAGGGAGAGAAGAGCACCATAGCCCGGGATGTGATATCGAGGAAAGGAAGCTACGGGCGGTTCGCACAGCGGTGGTTCAGCCGCAGCGGCTGGATGCAGGACCAAAAGCGCGTGAGTTTTAGCAGCAA
This sequence comes from Barbatosphaeria neglecta, assembly GCA_022813145.1. NCBI lineage: Eukaryota > Fungi > Ascomycota > Sordariomycetes > Barbatosphaeriales > Barbatosphaeriaceae > Barbatosphaeria > Barbatosphaeria neglecta. Next base: position 82,060 of record JAKLNC010000001.1, on the reverse strand, counting down.
GGCCGTCGAGCAGGCAGTCGTCGTCGACGAGCTGGAGGACGCCAAGAAGCCAAAGGGCCCTTCTGAGAACGTACAGAAGAGCGCGGTGGCGACGGCAGCCAAAAAAGGGGACGACGCTGGCGAGGATAGCAGCGCCGCCGTGAGCCTGCTCCCGAAGCTCCTGAGGACGACGCAGATCCTGTTCGGCTCCTCGCGGAGCTTCTACTTCTCTTACGAGTACGACCTCACGCGTAGCCTAGCCAACCAACCGCAAAGGGCGACAGCGAGGTCGTCGTCAGACTCGCCGCTGTACAAGACGGTCGACCCGCTGTACTTTTGGAACCGGCACGCCATACAGCCGTTTGTCGACGCCGGGATCGACTCGCTCGCCTTGCCCCTGATGCAGGGCTTCGTGGGCCAGCAGTCCTTCGTGGCCGACAGCCAGCCGCCTCAGGTGGACGACGACGCTAAGGATGCTGTGGAGATGAACGACTTCGCACAAAAACAGGGTCCTAGTTCTCTCCCAGCCTCGCCGCCGGCGGTCGCGGAACGGTCATCGATGGAAATGCTGCGGCCATCCGAAAGAATGTTCGATATCACCGTCATCTCAAGGCGGTCCACCAAACGCGCGGGCCTACGCTACCTCCGCCGTGGCGTTGACGAGGACGGACATGTGGCGAACTGCGTCGAGACGGAGCAGATCCTCTCCCCATCTTCATTCGACCAGGAGGCCACCACACCGTCGGCGTCCCCGTCGTCGTCCCCGCCGCCGCTAACGCCACCACCCAGAGTGTATTCCTTTGTCCAGATCCGGGGCAGCATACCCGTGTTCTTCACGCAGAGTCCCTACTCCCTCAAGCCGCTCCCCGTGATCCAGCACTCCGAAGAAGCCAACTACCTCGCTATGAAGAAGCACTTTGACTCCCTAAAGCGGCGCTACGAGTCCGTGCAGATCGTCAACCTCGTGGAGAAGCACGGGAACGAGGCGACCGTCGGGAGGAAGTTCGAGCAGGGCGTGCAAAAGATGAATGAGGAGAGCGGCCCGGACCAGACCGTGCCGTTCGAGTGGTTTGACTTCCACGACATGTGCAGGGGCATGAAGTTCGAAAACGTCTCCTTCCTGATCGACATCTTGGGAAAGAAACTGGATGGCATGGGCAGCACGGTGGAGGCGGACGGGGCGGTAGTCAACGAGCAAAAAGGGGCGCTGCGGACCAACTGCATGGACTGCCTGGACCGCACAAACGTGTGCCAGAGCTCGTTTGCCAAGTACATGCTGGATGCGCAGCTGAAGGAGCAGGGCTTCGACATGTCCCTGCAGCGCGACCAGGAGAACGCCTGGTTTAACACGCTGTGGGCCGACAACGGCGACGCCATCTCAAAGCAGTACGCCTCCACGGGTGCAATGAAGGGCGACTACACGCGCACCCGGAAGAGGAACTACCGCGGCGCGCTGACGGACGTGGGCCTGTCGCTCACGAGGTTCTACAACGGGTAAGAAGGGTCTTCGTTTGTTTTCTTCGCATGATGATAGTAGCTGACAGCACTCGCATAGGATGGTGAACGACTTCTTCCTCCAGACGACGATCGACTTTCTGCTCGGCAACGTGACGTACCGCATCTTCGACGAGTTCGAGGTCAACATGATGACCAAGGACCCGGCGGTGTCGATGCAGAAGATGCGGGAGCAGGCCATCGAGCTGTGCCAGAAGCGCGTGGTGGCCGACGACGCCGAGGAGTTCGTCGGCGGCTGGACCATGCTGTCGCCCCACGCGCCCAACAGCCTGACGGCGCACCCGTTCGAGGAGGTCGTGCTACTGCTCACCGACAGCGCGCTGTACCTGTGCCGCTTCGACTGGAACCTGGACAAGGTGTCCTCCTTCGAGCGCGCCGAGCTCTCTCACGTCAACAAGATCCGCTTCGGCACCTACATCACGTCCACTATGTCGGCCACCCAGACCGACGAGGCCAAGAACGTCGGCCTCGTCGTCTACTACCGCCCCGGTTCCCACGACGAGCTGCGCGTGAATACCCGCTCACTCTCCAGCCTGGCATCACAGCGCAATAAGAGTACCGACCCCAGTGACGCTGCTGGCGATGCTGGCGGCGGCGGCGCCGCCGGTAGCAGCAGCAATAAGAACAACGACGACAACAGCGGCAGTGGTCCGCCCACGGGGACCGCCACCCCGTCATCGGCGCTCGCGAGCCTTCTCGGCGCGGGCCGACGCCCCAACCCGCCCGCCGAGAAGAAAATCGCGCTCAAGGCATTATATGCGCAGACGGCTCTTCTGACGGGATCGGCAGCCGCGGCGGCAGATACTGGCGCGGCAGCGGCAGCGGCCAAGTCCCGGCTCACGGAGATCCAGCAGGTCGTCTCCATCTGCGCGGAGATCGAGCGCATGGTGGCACACAACAAGCCCGTGCTGGCCGGGACGGAGCGCGCTGCCGTCGTGGAGGAAGGCGACATCATCTCCCTGGCAGAAGCCAAGAAGAGCACCGGTCTTTTGGAGCAACTGGGCCACTCTATCAAGAAGATGGTGTGGGCATGAGAAGAGCTCCCTTTACCCGCGTTGCTCGCCTGCCGGGAGTCATGGTGAGTAGCAAGGGGGTAAGGAGCAGGAGAAAAGGTAGGTGCCCTAGGTAACAAGTAGCGCGGCGCGGTTTAGAAAAAGCAGATGATACCTTTTAATCTACTTCTGTTGGCCGTCCCCCTCGGCGCGCCTGGTACATATGCATCTGATAGCGCATGTCCTCAAGAGGAATGGGATAGTCCAGGCCGTCTGCCAGGCGGAACCAGACGGAGTCCCGGGTCTCAACTTTGTCCCACCGACAACGAGTTTCCTCTTCTTCCAACGGTGTCAAGAGGATTTTGTCTAATAGCCACTGCATGGGATAGCGGCTCGCCTGCCCCTTGCGGCCTACCTCCATCTCCGCGTAGCTACCGGGACTATCGACGACGAGCAGCAGCGACCCCGGCGGCACCACGGCGCCCAGCCGTAGCAGCAGGGTCGTCGTCTGGCCCATGCCGCCCGCCGTGAACAGCTCGTTCAGCGTGAAAAAGAGCGTGACCAGCACCGGCGGTCGGCTTCCAGACGACTCTACGTCGTGGGAGATCGAGGGTGAGGACGCGGACGAGAACGAAGACGAGAATAGCTCGGCCAACGCATCCTCGTCGGCTTGCAGCATGTCGAGCTGTAGTACTTGCGTGTGTAGCTGTGATGGCGTGAGCAGGGCCGTCGTCGCTGTAGCCGCGACTTTCGCGTACCGGTACGGCTCCGGGGCTGTAGTCAACCCCGCATGCAGCTTCCGGACGACACCCTCCCAAGGGGCGAGGTCGACGAGGGTGACGTCGGCGGCGAATACCACTTCTGACTCCGACTTTGACTCCGACAGCACCTGTTGTTGCTTGTGCGCGAGGAACGCACCTATGGCGATCAGCTCGGCGGCGCCTCCGCCCAAACAGACTGCCCTGAGCTTCTTCTCCTTTTGGCTGGCAGTCCCAGTAATAAAAGCTGGGGGCGAGGCTAGTGGGTGAGGCTCCGAAGCAGAAGTCCCGGGAGCCCAGGGAGGAGATTCATCGTAGAAAAGACCCTCTATATGGCCCTGCAGGAGGCCCCGTAAGAGGGCGGCGTAGCATAGTGCCCGGGTGGGGCTCCAGCGGGCGGCGTAGACGGCAAGGGAGTCTGATGACGGAGGGGGGTGGTCCCCTGCTTCTGCTTTTCCAGATGCGGATGTTTCTGGCTGTGCTTCCGTCTCTTCTCTCCCACCGCCGTCGCGCTCCAGCTCCTGCTCACGCTCATGCTCAAACGCACGGGCAAAGTCCCGCTCGAACAGAGCTTGCTTCACCTGCTGCAGGGTCGACGCAAAGTCATCCGAGGCCAGCACGTCGGCGAAGGCGCGCCGGAAGATGTTAAGGAGTTGCTGTTGCTGGCGCTTCTGGAGCGGTTCCGGGGAGGTACTGATATTACCCCCCTGCTGGTTTTGCTGCTGGTTTTGCTGCTGGTAGCCCTTCTTCTTTTCGGCCCCCTTTTTTGAGGGTGCAGGGGAAGGTTTGGATCTTGATGATACCGATGGCTTCTTTTTCGGCATATTTGTAGTTAGTAGGTCGGGGCCCTACAGACTGTACTCAGACTCTAGCGTACGAGGTTTTGTCACGATGAAGTCCTCGAGGTTGGTTGTAGTTATGAAGGTAGCGAGTGGGGTAGCCTCGTTAGAGGGTGTCACAATCCGCATAAATGAATTATACTGTATATGCATATGAGCCCTCCACCCTTCCGTTGTGGAATCGGCGCGAGTGGTGATGCTTCCACCCCCTCAATCCATACATTCAGACAAGAATAACTGAACTTGAAGTCGCCACGCTGATCCGCACCGGCCGGCCGGATCGGAAGCAGCCATCTCGATCGAAGACTCGACGACAGGCTCGAGAGTGCCGCAACTGCCTCGTATGCGACATCGCAGTAACGCCGAGGCTTAAGTAAGGACACCCGTCGACTTAATCAGCGCGTTTCCGGGAAATGGACGGCCGCATGGAGGGGCGGCATCCTCAGAGAGGTCAAGTATGCTTCTGGCCAATGGCGGTTCGCGATCCGGACCTGTGCAACGGCAAGCATATAGGCACGATGGCATGATACCAGGCCTGCTGGGTACCAGACCGGATCTACGGGGCCTCCGTTGTCTCTCGGCGGGGGGTGTGCATACGAGGAAGTGAAGCAGAATTTTGACGTCTAGTCTTCGACATCGTTCATCTTCAGAGCGATAGGAATACGACCTCGTTTGCCCTGCCGTGACTAACGAGCCCGAGCCGACCTGGCGTAAGCAGATACAGCCGACACACGTTGGCTGCATGGATGTGATCCGCGCTAAGTATGTACCGCGAACCAGGAGGACCGACAAAAAGGGGATCCCGACAGGAAAAAGCCTCAACCGACCGCAGGCCGGAGATATACTGCACGCCTGGCCTGTCGCTGACTGAGCCCTTTCGCCGGCCGGCGGCGGCGCTTGATCGCCCCCCGCGAGGAGGGGCAAGGCTAAAGTCGCAACGATGCATGTCCTTGTCTTCTGTATGCGCCAACGTGTGTATAGCCGGGCCAGTCGGGCAGCTCGCAGCTCGGACGTGGCCCCACCAGAGGAGCAGAAGACGAAGGAGGCCCTGATGAGGTGAGGTCGGTTCATCGTCAGGAAGTTGGGTGGTACCTACTCATACGGCGAGATACCGAGGATGCTAGACGTTCCTGTTGAGTAACTGCATTCCAGAAGGTTTGTAATAGGACGAGGAAACGAGGCCGGAACTAATTCCAGTCGCACTGCAGAAGCTGCGCGGATACGCGGTCAGGACGTCGAGAAGGATGAACGGAGGGGCGAGAGAGCAAGAGCTCCTGCGGCGGATGAACCCCACCTCCAGTGTCGGGTACCTACCAGGTACGGAGTACAGACTCCATACTCCTTACCCATGGAAAAAAAAGCTGTCGCACTATGAAGCTCGACGTCTCGACGTTGCCATAATAAAACCAGCCCACCTCCGCCCGCACCCCCTCCATCCATCCGCCGGGGACCCCTTCGACTATTTTTTGCCCCCCCTCCCCCTCCTCCCACTCGCAGCCACGAGCAACGAACATTCTCTCCCTCAGACCTGTCTCTCATTGCCCTTCGACGTCGTTTTCATCATCTTACTGTCCCCATCGACGAACCGCAACCATGAGCTACAACGAGGTCGACCAGTTGACCATCAACACGATCCGTGTTCTCGCTGTAAGCCCGCTCCTCCCTTACTGCTACCCCTCCACCCCTCCAAACAGCCCACCAAGCAAACGGCTGGCCGCCACTCAAGCAAGCCCGGCTGCCCCGCCCCCGCCCTGACGATAGTGTCCGCCACTGCTGCTGCGTATCTCCTGTCCCCTTTTTCGACGGGAGTTTTGTATACTCGGCCAGCCAGCCAGCCGAAGAGCCATTGAAATCACGGATTGGCACTGGGCCTGTTAAGACAATTGGCTTACCTTTCCCCTCGTCTGCTTCTCCCAGGCCGATGCGACCTTCCACGCCAATTCCGGCCACCCCGGTGCGCCGATGTGAGTCAACCATCCTTCTCCGGGAAGCTGCTTTTATCGGAACCGACTTGGCTGACCGGATACGATATCAGGGGTCTGGCGCCGGTGGCTCACGTCCTCTTCAACCGGTTCCTGAACTTCAACCCCAAGAACCCCAAGTGGCTCAACCGGGATCGCTTCGTTCTCTCGTAAGGCCCCGCCTTCCCTCGTCCCCCTTTCCTGGCAATGCCTTCCTCAAAGAAGGCATGCATGAGAGACTAGGACACTGAAGACGAGACACTGTTTTACTCAGGAACGGTCACGGCTGCATGCTGCAGTATGCGCTGCTCCACCTGTACGGCTACGAGGTTTCCCTCGACGACCTCAAGAACTTCCGCGTATGTTCTGCCTTCTCGGTTGTCTTGCCAGCTGCGGTCTGTCTTTGCCATGGTCAGCTGACCCTTCGTTCTCCAGCACATCGACAGCATCACCCCCGGCCACCCCGAGGCCCACGACACCCCCGGCATCGAGGTCACCACGGGCCCCCTCGGCCAGGGCATTAGCAATGCCGTCGGCCTCGCCATCGCCCAGGCCCACACGGCCGCCGTCTTCAACAAGGACGGCTTCGACCTCGTCAACAACTACACATACTGCATCCTCGGCGACGGCTGCTTGATGGAGGGTGTCTCCGCCGAGGCCAGCTCCCTGGCCGGCCATCTGCAGCTGGGCAACCTGATCGCCCTGTACGACGACAACCACATCTCCATCGACGGCGACACCAACATCGCCTTCACCGAGGACGTGGCCAAGCGCTACGAGGCGTACGGCTGGCACGTCCTGGTGCTCGCCGACGGCGACCACAACCTGGAGGGCATCGAGAAGGCCATCAAGGCCGCCCAGGAGGTCAAGGACAAGCCCACCATTATCAAGATCCGGACCACCATCGGCTTCGGCTCCACGCAGCAGGGCACCCATGGCGTGCACGGCTCTGCCCTCAAGGCCGACGACATCAAGCAGCTCAAGGAGAAGTGGGGCTTCGACCCGGAGAAGAGCTTCGTCGTGCCCCAGGAGGTGTACGACCTGTGCCGCAAGCGCGCCGCCCACGGCGCCGCCCAAGAGACCGAGTGGAACAGCCTGTTCGCCAAGTACGGTGAGCAGTACAAGGCCGAGCACGACGACCTCGTCCGCCGCCAGAAGGGCGACCTGCCCGAGGGCTGGGAGAAGCACCTGCCCACGTACACGCCGTCCGACGCCGCCGTGGCCTCCCGGAAGCTGTCGGAGATCGTGCTGTCCAAGATCGAGATCGCGGTTCCCGAGCTCGTCGGCGGCTCCGCCGATCTGACCGGGTCCAACCTCACGCGGTGGAAGGGCGCCGTCGACTTCCAGCCGCCCGCCACGGGCCTGGGCGACTACGCGGGCCGGTACATCCGCTACGGCGTCCGCGAGCACGGCATGGGCGCTATCCTCAACGGCCTGGCCGCCTACGGCACCATCATCCCCTACGCCGGCACGTTCCTCAACTTCGTGTCGTACGCCGCCGGTGCCGTCCGCCTGTCGGCGCTGTCCCGCGTGCGCGTCATCTGGGTGGCCACGCACGACTCCATCGGCCTGGGCGAGGACGGGCCGACGCACCAGCCGATCGAGACGCTGGTGCACTTCCGCGCGCTGCCCAACTGCATGGTGTGGCGCCCGGCCGACGGTAACGAGACCAGCGCGGCGTACTACGTGGCGCTGACCTCCAAGCACACCCCCAGCATCATGGCTCTGTCCCGGCAGAACCTGCCCCAGCTGGAGAGCTCCACCATCGAGCGGGCCATCAAGGGCGGCTACGTCCTACACGAGGTCGAGGGTGCCGACATCACACTGGTGTCGACTGGCTCCGAGGTGGGCATCTGCATCGACGCCGTCAAGTACCTGGCCGACAAGCACAACCTCAAGGCCCGCGTCGTGTCCCTGCCCTGCTGGGAGGTCTTCGACGCCCAGTCCAAGGAGTACCGCCTGAGCGTCCTACCCGACGGCATCCCCTCGCTCTCCGTCGAGGTCATGAGCACCGTCGGCTGGGAGCGGTATACCCACGAGCAGTTCGGCTTGAACCGGTTCGGTGCCTCGGGCGCCTACAAGGACGTGTACAAGGCAAGTCGTTCTCGTTGCCGCCGCCCCTGCTGTTGTCGCGCCTTACTAACGGCTCTCTACAGAAGTTCGAGTTCACCCCCGAGGGCATCGCCAAGCGCGCCGTCGCGACGGTGGACTTCTGGAAGGACGTCCCCAACATCCGGTCGCCCGTCAACCGCGCGTTCCAGCAGCTCGTCTAAGCCGAAGCGGAGAGGGAGACGAAGAGGGAGAAGAAAATATATACCGAGTCGGCTGTTTTCGTTCGCATGCTGTCGAGGATTATTGTGACCCTTGCTCCGTTCTAGACAGGCAAGACCATGAGAATATTACAACGTGTGTAGCTCCACCGACTTGGGCGGTAGTAGAGGCGACGTTGACGTCTGATATGCGAACGTAGTTGTGCGTCCACGGGTTATAGATGCTGCTATCTTCGTCGCATTGTTTGGTCTGAACATCCGTAGAAGCCACCGATTATTTCATCCTCGATAAGTAATTTGGACTGGCACTTGCCCCCTCCGCTGAAACCCCCACTATATCCCTAAATTTCCAGAAGCGGTGTGGTGGGGAAACCGCCTAAGCGAAGCGCAAGAGCAGTGGGCACGGTCCCCTATACGCCACCTTTCCCTTCGCTACACGCAGACGACGACGACATCATTCGCGAAGGACAGAAAACAACAGCAGCCTACGATCCCGCTCTAGGTAGGCACTTGCCTCTTGCCCAGCGTCTTCGCTCTCTCGCGACGACCCTCACGATCCCGCTACATTCAGCTGCCTGCCGAACGAATACGATAGCCAGAACAACGGCGCACCTATTATAGGTACCCAGCCGCAAGATGGCCGACGCGGACGAGGCAGCAGCGAAGGCCGAGAAGATCGCGGCTGCTAAGAAACGGGTACGTTCGCGTTCCACCGTGAAGGGCGGCATCGGAACAAGCTCTCCCTCGAGCGATCTGCGCACACACTGACAGCGGGGCGGGACGAAACAATAACAGTCAGCGGAGCTGTTAAAGAAGAGACTCGCCAAGGAAGGCGGAGGCGCCGGGGCAGCCAAGAAGGACAAGGACAAGAAGGACAAGAAGAAGGTGAAGGAGGAGAAGGAGGAGAAAGAAGGCGGCGCGCCCAGCAGCGCCCCCCCCGTTTCCGAGAAAGCAGAAGGGCACGAGCTCGAGGCCGAGGCCGAGGCTGCGGACGAGTCCAATGAGAAAGATGCGCTGCTGCCAGAGCCCGCAGAGCCGGCGGAACCGGCGGAACGGCCCACAGCAGCGCCCGCATCGGCGGCGCTGTCACCGTCCCCGTCCCCGTCGCCGTCACCGTCCCTGTCCCAGCAGTCCAAGCTCCGGTCTTCGTCCTTCCGTAAGACCTCCATCTCAGCAGCCGCAGGGGGGGCGGCGGTATCGACAGCAGGGTTGGGCCCCCTATCGCCGGGGCCCCTGAGCCCCCTGAACCCTCCCGAGGGTGCCAGCGGCGAGACGGCGCCGGACATCTACCGCAAGCACGTCGCGCGGATCCTGCAGCTAGAGCAGGAGAACAAGCGTCTCGCCAAGGAGGCTGCCGACGCGGAGAAGCGCTGGCAGAAGCTCGAGGAGGAGCTGGCCGACCTGCGCGAAGCGGATGGTGACGAGGCGGGGGCGGGGGCGGGCAAGAGGAGGGGCGGTGGTGCCGGTGGCGCAGGCGGCGGCAGTAGTAGCCTCGATGAGGTCGAGAAGCTCGTACGTCTCCTCCTCTGTACGGGAGACCGCCACTTGAGAAGATGCTAACGGAACGATGCCAACTGGTGCAGAAATCCGAAGTGGCGGCGCTCCAGCGCCAGAATGCACAGCTACAGGCGCGCAACACCACGACACGGCACGGAGCATCGCCGTCTATCAGCGTGGGCAGCGCGCCGCTCGCGTCGGCGGAGCTCGAGGCGCAGCTGCAGTCCAAGTCGGCCACGATCGAGGGCATGGAGCTGGAGATGGCCCGGCTGCGGGCGCAGGCGGAGCGGCTGTCGTCCGGGGCGAGCGCGTCGGAGCAGGTGACGGCGCTGGAGGAGAAGCTAGCGCGGGCGGAGCGGGCCGCGGGCGTAGCGCAGCGCGAGCTGGTGGAACTGAAGCGCAACCTGGAGCGCACCTCGGAGAAAGCGGTGCGTGAGAGCAGCGCGCGCACGAGCGCGGAGACGAAGCTGCGCGCGCTCGAGCGCGACGCTGCCGAGGCTATGGCCGCTCGCGACGGGGCGGCCCGCCGCGCCGACGCGCTCGAGAAGAAGGTCGCCGCCCTGACGACGTTGCACCGCGAGCAGGACACGCGCACGCAGGCCCTGCGCCGCGACAAGGAGGCCGTCGGCCGCGAGCTCGACGACGTCCGCGCCCGGCTCGCCCGCGTAGAGGCCGAGGCCCTCGCCCTGCGCAAGCGCGACGCCCACGACTCGGGCGGCACCGACGTCGAGCACCTCGACGAGCTCGAGGACGAGGCCCGCCTGCGCGTCGAACGCCGCCTCCGCGAGCTGGAAGCCGAAAATGCGGACCTGCGCCGCAACATATGGCACGAGCGTCGCAAGGAGATGCAGCTCGGCCCCGACGGCGAGGAAGCCGGCGATGGTAGCGCCTCGGCGTCGCGCTTTACGGACGTGGACCTCGGCGGCGCGACCTCTCCAGGCGGTGCCAGAAGGGCGGCGGGAGGCGGGCTAGGCGATTTCTTCACGGCGCTGACCGGCGGGGTGGGCGTCGGCGGCCAGCAGCATCAGCATCACCAGCAACAACATCAGCAGCCAGACGACGACGGCTTCCTCGATGATGACGAGATGGAGTTCGACGAGGAAGCCTTCCGCCGCGCACAGGAGGAGGACGCGCGCAAGCGCATTGAGCGGATCAAGGAGATCAAGCGTAGCCTCAAGAACTGGGAGGGCTGGCGGCTCGATCTCGTCGAGGCCCGGTCCATCAGCGGCGGGTACGGCGAGGGCGTGGGCGAGATCTTTGAGATCTGAAGCTCACAGGAAGGAAAAGAGGCTTATTTACGCGAGGACATTGGATGGGATGGGATGGGCAGGGTGGATGGATGGTTGGGGACGGATGGGATGGGATAGCTTAGGACATATCGGGCCGGACAGACGGGATTGAACAGGTAGGATTCAGGGGCTGAGGAAAGGAAGGTCCCTTGAGGGGGCAGGATGAATGGTCATTAGTCCGGGTACTTGTCCGTAGCCAAGTGCATACATATCTACGGCACGTATGGATTTCACCTTCGTCTGGCATGAATATCAAATGACCGTACGAACGGCCGATCAGCTAGCAACTCTCGAGTTTCTATGGACGCACTGCGCCAAGAGCACCACGCATTTGGCGGCCTCAGGCGATTGTGCATATCCGCCTCGCGAACTAGGCACGGAAAACCACTTCCTAGGCACCTACGCAGCAGATATGATAGGCAGCAGATAGGCAGCAGATAGGGCACTAAATAGGGCATTGCGTACTGTACCTGCATATACGTACGTCATGGGAACCCTCCCCCCCCCAAAAAAAAAGCTCAGCTCGTGTCCCTCGGCTAGCCTCAGCTCGCCTCAGCTCGCCTCAGCTCGTTTATTAATATGGACGGACGGAACCCGCGTCTTTCAGCCAAACAACCTAGCACCTTTCTCGGTAGACGCTCGGTGTGTCGTAAAGCGCCGCCTGCTCATTTGCCGTATACCGCCGTATACCGAACAGGCACGTACGTAATCCGTACAGTCTGCACGGATTCGTAACGTATGCGCGAGGCTGAGGTGGTGGATGGAGTAATCAACAGAAATACTACATGCCATTAGTAAGTCCGTTACATAACGTAAGTACCTAACTTCCCCAGTAGGCAGGCAATCAGTAACGGATACGGATTCCATGGTAAGGCTTCCGTGAACGCCGGAGGGGGGGAACAAGGCCCCTGCATACATACGTCGGCGGTCACCTGCCCGCTGCGCATGACGACGGATGAGGAATCAAGAGGATCCCCGGAACGTTCGTCCGGTATCCGAGTTATGCATGCGACCTTTCTAAGGGATGCAAAGCCGGCCTAGACACGTAAGTGCTCTCTAGACTAGAAGGGCGCTTAGTACACGACAGCTGTATAGATACTGGATCGTCAAGAGGAGATTTCAACGTCGAGATTATTGATTAATATACAAACAACAGAGACACACGGGTGCCTAATGCTGCTTTAGGTACCTAGATAATTAGGCATGGATGAAGAGGAGGTATGGATGGGGTTCTCCAAAACCCGGTGAAATGTGAAGTGAGTTGTTAGGGTACCGAGGGAACAGTAGGAAGCACGAGGAACGCCCCCCTCTACCCCCTTGAAAATGCAGCGACGACCACGCCATTCGCTCCGTCTCCAGTACGGAATCCTAACATATCTTATATGTACAAAACGTAGAACAAACCCAATACGACCTAGAAGATGCCGGACAGCTCCCCACTGGGGGCGTTCATTCCCGTCGGGTCATATTACACATCCACCATCCGTTCAGGGTCACGGCGACAGCGACCTCATTGCCCTTGGACCGTCTAAATCCAATGCGATCTCAGGAGTTTGGTATCCATTTCCCATCGAACGAAGAAAACGCCGGCCCCGGGTAAGCATAGGAAAAGCAAAAACAAAAGGGAATACGCTTGCCCGCCAGAGGAGCAGTAAAGGAGCCCAGCCTTTCCGAACATGAAACCAACCGACCCAGTTCGATCCGATCCGACCGGCCAACCACCTGTAAAAAGCCAACCACCAACTCCTCCAGGATGCTCCTTTCTTTCCGTTCGTCAAAACAATGCAGCTCCTCCCGCTCCCTCCATCGTCTTAATCGTTGTCGTCATGTTACACACCGTGCCCCCAAGCCCCTTTCCTGCCCCCGCCGTCATGCCGCCACGACTAGCCGAAATGCCGGATGTCTCATTGTATACAAACAAGGAAATGGAAGAGAGGCGAGGAGATTTATAGCTGTGTTGAGAGTAGGGCATCGCGTTGAAACAAGAGTAAGGATGAGAAGATGGCGAGAAATGGGGTGAGAGAGCGTGATGGGGGAAAACGTGAGCAGATGAGTCGGGATAGAGAGGTGCTTGAAGGGATAACCATAGCGAGGGGAAGAAAGTAGGAGATAGGAAGATAAGAATAGGGAGGGGACAAAAAGTGCGGATAGTGTCCCTTAGATGACCGCTTCGGGTTTCGCGTCGGTTTCCGTTGTTGCAGACTCGCCCCCCATGGCCACACCATTTGTGAGCGGCGTTGTCGGGACAGCTGTCGCCGCCGCTGCCGCGTCTGCGGTGGCGGCGGCGGCGGCGGCAGCAGCAGCAGCGGCAGCAGCTGCGATATTCTGCTGGAGGTGAGGACCCAGGGCCCGTTGTAGAGTTTCGATCTGCGCCATCATGGACACGGTCTGGTGGTTCTGGGCCTCCACCTGCCGCTTGAGCTCCTCGTTCTCCTGCCGGACGCGCTTGATCTCCTCGCGCAGGTCAATCTCCTCGCCACCGAGCGATGTCCGCTTGCGCTTGTGGCCGATCTCGCTGATCGCATCCTCGCTATCCTCGGTGGCCGCCGCAACATGGCTCAGAGAGGCGCTGTCGCCGGTGTGGACACGACGCAGATGCTCATTGAGATTCTCCTGCCGCGAGAAGCCCTTGCCGGAGTGGCGTTTGCAATTCGGATGTGGACAGTGAAGAGGGTTCTTCGGGCCTCCATGCTTGCCGTGGACTTCCCGCTCGTGTCTCAACAGCCCGCCTGAGTAGGTGAAGCCGGGAAGCTTCTCGCAGCCTTCCGCCGTACACCGGTAGGGCCGTTCATGCTTATCCATGTGCTTGCTGTGGAGAGATGAGCTCGGGTTAGCACATACGACCACCTGGGAATAACGCTTGCGCGGGGTATGTGTGCTACTTAGCTACTTACTTCCATTCGCACTTCCGCGAAAACTCCTTGATATCCTCGTAGCAGTTGGGCCACGAGCACTGGAACATACCCCTCGTGTTCTTCTGCACCTCGCGGTCCGGCTTGGGGATCGGCTTGCTGCGCGACGGCGGGGTAGATACTGGCGGCGGCGTCTCCTCCTTTTGCGACGGGAGGGCGGCGCTCAGGTCGAGGCGCGTGTCAGCCTCGCCCAGGAGAGACGATGCGCCGGCGCTGTAGCTTGCTGCCACCGCGGCGAGCTCGCTGACCTCGTTGACGTCCGCATCGTCGAAGCGCGTTACGTCGCCGGTCTGGTCGATAGCAGGGTAGCCCTCGTCGTGGATAAAATTGCGATGCTCAAAAACGACGCTCATCGTGTCTCTCGGAAGGCGTCGCCGCCGCGCGCTCGTTCGAGCTCCGGTCCGGGAGCTCCCAGGTAGAGATGGGCGAATGGGTGGTGGTGGGTGGATGAGTTGTCAAGGTGGGAGGGCAAGGGCGACGGAGGAAGAGATGTCGGAGAGGAAGAGATGAAAGATATATGGGCGGCAAAGTACTTAGGTATGCTGCGCAGGGATGTGCGACTGCGAGAGAGGGTGCCGACGCGGCCCGTTGCGATGATCGTCGATCTCGGCGATGGATGACAACTGCGGTACCTTGCGAACGTGAGTGAGCCTGAGGCCTTGTGGCGGGAAAAGAAAGGCAGCAACGCAACGAAGGCGGGCTCAGCCACGAATGAGAAGCCAGCACGCTAGAATGCCAGGTGTGCACCAGAAAGCGCCAGCTGGCTGATTCAGCAGCGGGACGGGCGGGCCAGCGGAGTTGGCGGGCGGGTGGGCGGCTCGCTGTCTGTGAATAAGCCTGAGTGCAGCCGCAGTTTAAGCGGGCAGGCGGGCTCCAGGGCTGCTGTTAAGCCCGCCGCCGCGGGCCGCCACCCCGCTGGACAGGCCGCTGGACAAGGTCTCCAGGCCGGCGTCCGCAGGCCACAGGCCGCAGCCACCAGCAAGACCACATCAGTGGCCTCCCTGGCACCCTCCACGCGCGGCCGATGGGGGCACGGACCACTCATTCGCCCACGGCTCGCTGAAGGCTTACGCCAGCAGTCGCTAGCGCATGATGGGCAAGAGGGCGGCAGCAGGCGGAAAGCAAATTCGCCGAGGTTTTAGCGCTGCCGAGCCACACCTTCACGCGAGTTGGTGCCTGAAGAAGCGTCCGCAGTGGCTTAGGTTGGCCCCCCTCGGCTGCGTGGGTGGTGACCGCTTGGCCCGTGCGCTCTGCACGACTTCGCCTCCCGTCGCTTCTATTTTGACCGTCGCCGATGTTGGCTGCCTGGCACTGAGGCGAAGTTGCCTGTCCAGCAGACGCCCACTCGGCGTTCTCGGGAAGGGGGGCACGGAGGGCAAGCAGAAGGGGCAAGGGACGAGGCGTGGGAGGGTGCTAGGGAAGGGTGCTAGGTAGGGGGGAGGGGGGGGAATGACAAGAAAACTTGGGGCCTGCTTACTGGGTAAAGACACATCGGATGCCGAACGTTCCAGCTTCTCGCGGCTTGCAGAACAGTTCTCTAGACGTCCGACGGCCTCCGTTCTCGCAGAGGCGGGGGGCATGGAGGACTGTAGGATGCCCTTTAGTACTTTATTTCTCCGGCGAAATTCAGGCAGATACCTTGACCTGCATGCAGAGAGGGGGACGGGGGGGTGGGCAAGGGTGGGCTGCATGGTGCGCGGGAGGCACGAATGACTCACTGTTGGCCAGTTTTCGAGAAGCGGGTTCGAGGCGCCCGCTGCTGGGAATCACTGCTGGAAACGACAGGCTGCCATTGGCAAGTCATCCGGGGAGCCGGGGTGGGAAAGTCCCAGAGAGCTGTCCGAGGTGTAGGTAGGTAGTAGGCACGGGCAAGCAGGCATTGCAGGCATGTCTGCCGCGACCCCCAGGACGGCGACGTGGCGGCTACGGGCAGCTACGGGCAGCGATTGGGTCACGCCGCCTGGTGCCTCGTGGTTAGCCTCAGGTGCACTAGGATGTTCCTGTAAGTGCAGCCAATAAATATATCCTCAGCCTCCTGCTCACGCGGCAGAACAGGCGCCAAGATTGCTAACGGTCCCGCGGCGTGGGCGCCCACCGGTGAGCTAGCTGCCGGAAGACGCGTGGGAGTGGGTGGGAGTGAGCATGTTGGCTTGCCCATGTGAAACACGGCAGCCGCGCCGTGCAGGAAAGGCTGTGAACCTTCGGCGACCCCACCCCGTCACCTTCGGGGTTGAGAGGTCGAGAGGGTTCTTGGGGAAGGCAGTGGAGGCTTAGACGGCGGCCGGGACGAAGCGAGGAGTACCAGGATTAACCCGCTCCCCGTTCCCCAGCCAAAGACTGGATTGGAGCCGAAAGGACAGAAAGGTGCTCAGTGCCTGCGCCCTTGGCGCCGCATGCCGCCCAGCTAGAGGGTAGGCAAACTATGCGCACCTATCTCCCAGGCGGAGTGCACCTCGCCGTCGTTGCCGTCGTTCGGTCCGCTTTAGACGGAGAGACAGAGGAAAGAGGAAAGAGGCAGATGGGGCGGGGAGCACCCCCGCCCAGTGCCCGGAGAGTCCGACGCATCCCAGCCTCTCATTATGCAGTTGCGGGGAGGCAGCGGCTGACCCGGCTCTCCTAAGGAGCCCCCAAGGGGCCGGGATGGCGGAACAAAATAGCGAAAGAAGAAAAGAGAGAGGCGATGGGGGGATGGGAGGCTGGTGCTGAGTAGTACGACGAGGCTGCCGGGTTCGATCACAGAACAATCCCTCCCTTCCCCATGCTCCATGCCCACCTCAACCCATGCAGAATGTGACATATAGCTAAGCATGTACGTATTCCATCAGTAGTAGGTATACCGCATACACCGAGCATGTCTTTCTCCCCCACTAAGCCGTTGGCTTCTTTTTTGGAGGGCTGCAGAGATGTAATCTCACGTCAACAAGGGCAGACGGTTTGTCAGCTTGATGTGGCATCCAAGGCCCCCAAAGGTCATACAGCCAGGCGCTTGACTGGCGCGGGGGCCGCTCAGAGTGCAAGGCCGGGTTTACTCAAAAAGGCAAACAGGCAAAAAGGCAAACGGGCCATTCCAACTTGCTGGACGCCTCACTTCCCGCGCAAATAGACTCGGGATGAGAGCCTAAGAGCCCAGTCACGGTGAGGCGGACATGAGATGTGGGGAAACAGGGAGCGCTCTCGTGGACGGTAGGGCAGTTAGCAGGCCAGTCGACCTTCGTGCGGTGACTCCCACTCGCCCTGCTCGCCATGGCCACTGGCGTTGCAATCGCCCCCCGTAGCAGCGCATGGGGAGGCATGAGGCGAAGAGAGCGGCCGACGATGCAGACTGCAGAGCGTATATCGAGGCCTCAGCTCCCACCCCGGTGGAGGCGGAGACTAAAGACGCCCCGGCTGCGGCACTATTGATGCGACTCATCGGAGGAAAGGAGATCAACAAATGAAGAGAAAGAAGAATATTGGGACGAGAGAGAGGCCTCTGGAGACGCCGCAGGAAGACTCCCGCCTGGAAAGGGCAAGCGTTGGGACAGGGGCGATGTGTTGAGAGCAGCGACAAGGGGGTTGCTCCGTTCGGTGGGCCTTGCACTCTACAGAGGCCACCAAAAAAAAGAGATACTCGCAGATGCGCAGACCAGTGCCGGCGCCAATGGCCCATCATCGACGCTGCGCGATGGCGGTAGTAGCGGCGCCGCCGAGTAAGCTGCCTCGCGACAGCAAGGGGGCGAACAAACAAAACAAATCGACGGTGACTCCCCTTGCGCTGGTGGTCAGGAGGCCATATCCAAGGCTCCAAGGAGACGCGGCAGCGATGACTGGCTCCGTCTTTCGCCAGCAGTCGCCGATGTCATGCAGCTCCGGAATGTAGCAAGAAATCCATGCGCATGGCGCAAAAAAAAGTGTCGGCGAAGTCAGGAAAGGAGGCAAGGGCGGCGAGCGGGCAGGTAGGAGCGGCACGGAAGGGACGAGTGGTGATGGGTTGGTGGTGGCGAGCGCACAAACGGGCAGGAGAGAATGCCTCGGTGGAGGTGGGGGGAAAAGGAGAAGGCGTGCCTGCCTGCGCTACCTGCCTTCGCCTTGCCTTGTCGACCAGGCAGCGACTCAGCTGTCCCGAAAGACGAGGTTGCAGTCCCTACGACGCTTGCAGCGCTCGCAGCCTTGAGGCCTCAGGCGGGCGGCAGCCGAGCAAGGGGTTTTTGCATGAGCCACTCAGCCACCGCGGCCGGCCGCAGCAGAGCCACACATCAACATCGGCTGGCGTCCTCAGACATGGGGTCTGTTAGCGCATTTGCCCCGCTTCCCTGCACCGGCGGCGACCGCCCATGCAGCCAGCAACAGAGAGAGGCCTAACCGGCGACCTGGAGAGACCGACAACCGGTTTCCGTTTCGCCGTTTCCAGGGTTGCGCCTATCGTAAAACTCTTGTCATTTGTTCCGTCCTCGACTCTGTCTGTCCCTGCCTTCCCCTGTCCGCCTCCACATTATGAACTATGTGCCAGGAGGCCTGCTTTTCAACATTCTCGCCCATGTATTTTGCGTTTCTGGCGCGTCTCGCGGCATCCGCATCGGGCAATTGTTGAGATGCTCAACCTCAACGGTGTGGTGGTGAAAAGAGGCGTTGTGTCTGATTGGCCAGAGAAAAGCTCTCGCTGCGTTAGTGCTGCAGATGCGAGTGGGCTAGGCGCGGCTTCCGTCCGAAGTCGTCAAAGCTAAAAATTGAGGTACATAATCAATCTCCCAAGTCCCACGGAGAACGCCGTATATAGAGCGCACATACGCCACCGGATTGGATGCCTCCTTCTTTTTCGACTTGCTTTCTTTTCCTCCCAACTTTTGATTCATCCTGTCCGAGCTTTGCGAGGTTTCTTTCGTCCGAACACCACCACCCCCCTACCCCGCCCCTAGGTAGTAGCAGTTGGCTTCCTGAGGACGTTTTTTCCCGAGCACATCTCTTCCTGAGGACATTTCTTCCTGAGGCTCCCCATCTCCATTCCCATCCCCGCATAGCCCCCACCCTCAAGCCGTGGTAGTAGGCCTGAAAAGACTGGTTAGCACGCGCCTCCATTGCTTTCTCGGTTGAAGTATGGCCCACGAGGCGCACGACCCGCCGCTAGGCGATGACGCTGTTGTGAAGGGCCCGGCTGAAGTCAGTTCGGGGCCGGGGGATCTAGAGCATGGGGGTGCTGGGGAGGGGGGCATGGCAGCGACGATCGAGGACTACGATATCGAACGGGTCGAGAAGGTCTACCGGTAAGTGTGCCCGGTGGTGCTCCTATCGCAAGTAAAGGGTGCAGCGACGTGACTCACCACCGTTCCTTGTGCCCGATAGGAAGCTCGATCTCCGCATCATTCCAGGTAAGCAAGCTCCCAGGTCCCAGATTCGCGGACTCCCTCTTTCTAACCGCTGAGTCACAGCCTTCTGGATCCTCTATTTCCTCTGCTCGGCTATTCGCTCCAACATCGGCATTGCCCAGACCATGAACACCGCCCAGGGCCACAACCTGATGCAGGTCCTAGGCTTGAGTGCCAAGGACACGTCGACGGCGCTGACTCTCTTCTACGTGTCCTACGTCATCTTCGACTTCCCCTCCAACCTGGTCATGAGCAGGCTCAGCCCGCGAGCATGGATGGCTAGGATCGTCTTTGCCGTGGGCCTCGTAGGCACCTGCTTCGCCGCCGTGAGGTCTGCCTGGAGTGTCAAGTAAGTTGGCGCCTAGCCTCCCTACCGTCCGCTGCCGCCTTAGCATGAGTCACCACAGAAAAAAAAAAGGAGAAAAAAGCTTACGGTAGGGATGCCTTAGGTTCCTGCGGTTCCTGCTCGGTGTCGTCATCGCCGGCATGTGGCCCGGCATGTCGTACTACCTCACCCTTTTCTACCCCCCCTCGCGGACGGGCAAGCGCATCGGCCAGTACTTCACGGCCGCTCAAGTGTCCGCGGCGGTCGTCGGCCTGGTGTCGGCCGGCTTCCAGGAGATGGATGGCCTCGGCGGTCTCGTCGGATTCCAGTGGATGTTCCTCATCTACGGCCTCCTCGCTATCATCCTCGGCGTGACGCTCCTGTGGTGGCTCCCCGACCGCCCTCTCGCGCCCGGTCAGCAGAGGGTCCGTCCTCGCTGGCTGGGATGGCTCCCGGCTACCCCTGAAGCCCTCACCGGAGAGGACGCTATCGTGCACTACCATGAAATGAAGCGGGTCTACCATCCGCGGCCGTGGTCTGTGAAGGATCTCGCATACGTCCTTATCGACTGGAGACTCTGGCCGCTTGTGCTCATGTACTTTGGTGTTGTTGGCGTCGGCATCGGCACGCAGCTGTACGGGACCGTGATCATCTCGGCCATCAATCCCAGATTCACCGACGTGCAGCTAAGCTTGCTCTTCGCACCCATCTGGATAGTGCGTGTCATCTCTAATCTACCCCTGTCTGTCCGGTTTATGCTAACTCCCGTCTCCCCGGGGCAGATGGACTTGATCGCCATTCTCCTGGTCACCCCTATTTCGGACAGGTTCCACAAGTACCGGGCTGTATTCTTCTCCGCGGCCACCAGCATCCAGATTGCCGGCCTCCTCGTTGTCACCTTCGCCCCGCTCTCCAACCCCTGGGCGCGATACGGAGGCCTGCTCATGGTCGGATTCGGCCTCGGGCCGACGGTGCCCATCTGCATGACCTGGACGAACGAGATCTTCCAGCACCGCCACGGCGAGGTCGGCGTCGCTGCAGCGGCGGCCCTCGTCTCTGGTCTGGGCAACCTAGGCAGCATCACCACGACGTACGCCCTCTACACAGGCTGGCCGGCTGACGCCGCTCCGGGCCCGCACCAATACCGCCTGAGCAACCTGGCCATGATCGGCATCCTGGCCGTGAGCATCATCAGCAGCTTCGTCATGACCGTGCTCCTCAAGTTGTTCGGGAACAAGCCGAGCCACAAGATCACCAGCAGCGGCAGCTCCGCCGCCGGCTCTGTTGACGAGATCCAGGACGGAGCCGCCCGGCGTGAGATCCAGCAGCGCGGCTTCGGCCGGATGTGGTGGCACCGAAGGACCTAAACCCCCGTGCCGCTTCGCCCCCCCCGCGGGGCGGCGCAGAGAGGGTGGTTGGCCGGCCGCGATGTTCAACATATTGGGCCGGGTAGTGGCGAGCGATTTTCACTTCAGCATCCGCCGTCAGGGCAGCTCAACCTGCCATTCCATTCCATTTTTTTTCTTTCTTCCGCAACTCGACACTTAACGACTTCCGCTTCTCACGGCCCTTATCGAAGGAAACGACGAACATAACCCATTTAATGTTTACATACGCCTTTCTTGAGGGAAGGCAGTCGGCGCCGTTGTCTCGCGGCTCGTCCAACCCCTTTCGGGTTTCCTGGCCACTCAGCAATGGGGCTAGGAGGGGGGAGGACGTCCGCCGGACAGCGTCCGCTCGCGTCCCGACTTTACTTGGGGGCTGGACTCCTCAAAACAGCGAAAGTTGCCGCTGCGCCATCGCTGGGAAACGGCGTATTGGGGACAAGAGACGACCGGCTGGGGACAATGCCTCTGCGCTATCCATTCCGGCCCGTCTCGTGGGAGGGGGATAAGAGGAAAAGGGGGAGGGTTTGGATCTTGGTATAATCAGGTTCGGTGGTTTTGGTGTTTTCACTTTTTTTTCCTTTTTTTTCTTTCGTCCTATGATACCCCCATTTGTGTTTATATGCGCTGTCGTCCCGACTCGGGAGATCACGGGTGCTTGCTCTGCTCTGCGTAGCAAGCAGGCGCCCAGGTACAGGGGCTGCCTTTTACATTTTTGGGCGCCCCCAGTTTCCCCCCCTCGGCCACTCGGACAGCGAAAGTTGCTCCTACGCCATCGCTGGGACGGCGCATTACGACCGAGGCGCTGCTTTTTGGCCCGGCGACAATGCTTCTACGCTATCGCCGGGAGCGCCTCGTGGGTCGGTTTAATTGATGTGCCTCTTGGTAGTCCTGCGATCTGAGTGAGAGAGAGATATATATAGTTATGGCTGATCTACCTATGTACTTGTTAATTCCCTACCATATTTTGGGGGTTGGCAGGTAGGTGGGTAGAGACTGTCTACTAGCTTGGGAAGCATAAAGAAAGGAAGAAGAGAAGAGGGGGCTGGCTGTTCGTTCTTTCATCAGCTCTGCATACAATTGAGCCAATTGCCCCCCTGATATTTTGGCCCAGACATGGCTGCCTTGTGACAGCATCCCGAACCTGACCTCCGCCATGGCCGTATGGAAGTAGCCCCTATTCGCGCCCAACTGCACCTCCATCCCCAGAGGGAGCGTTCCTTCCCCAGAGGGAGCGTTCCCTCAACTGTCACAGCTATAGCATATAGCGACCTTCTTCAGGGGCCCAGAGCCGAGTGCAATGGTGTGAATGCAGCAGAACCACACTGGTTGGGTGGTGTCAGGGAATCATGGAGCGATCCAGAAGTTGGGGCCCCGAGAGTACCAGGTCGGAGCTGTGTGTGGTGAGAGAAGACGTGACATTGTCATGGGAGAACCAGGCAAACAAACCAGACTTGGCATCAGCCTAGAGCTGCCCAGGCACTCCTCTGGGATAGTCTATTGTGGAGAAATATAAGACAGAGTTTACTATGTTAGCCACGACAGAGGGATTTCCCTTTTTGCCCAGCGGCAAACTTGACACCGATACCCTATACCCTGAGGATGAGGGAGGCCAGCTACTACAAACGACAGGCTTTCAGATGCTTTGGAGACTTAAGCTCGAGCCTCAGCAAAATGAAAATTTCCCGCTGGATGGAGTAGAGCGGGAGGCCAGGCATTAGTTAAAGGAGGTTCCGGGTGAGCATGTCTCCCCAGAAAAGCAGGAGAAATGAGTCCAGAGGTGACCAGAATCCAAAAGGGAAAGACAAGGGGGAAAGGCGCCCAAGCTCAGACAGAGCGAGCCCGAAAAGGGATTGCTCCGACGGGGATCTAGAAGAGAAGCGACCACTTTCGCTTTTTCGAATCTGATGGCTCTCTAGGTACAGTAGGAATCATTGTTCCTCTGGTGCCCCACCGCTTTGCGTTCTCTGTCTACACTTTGACTGCCCCGCTTTCTATAGCTGGCAGAACGATCCATCGTGGCGCTTTGACGGACAGGCAACAGCAGCCACGTGAAGATAACAAGATAAGGCCCCGAAATTCGCTCCGGCAACCTTACCCAAAAAAGGCAGGCGGCCCCTGCTCCCCTGCTCCAGCAAAGCCAGCTCAGCAGCAAAAAGCCCACCGTTGAATACGGAAGCACACTAAAAGAAACAAGTCAAGCTATCGACAATTAGCAACCCTTGTCCCGCATCTTATCGTTGAGATACCGCCACTCAGTTCACCGCTACTACCTTCAATTTTCTTCTTTTTTGATTTTCCTCTTTTTTCCCCCCGGAAACAGGTCTGTGGACTGACCATTGAGGGGTGCGCCATCCCGAGACTGAGCTAAGAGACCAGGAGACCAGGCAAGGACCTAGGCAGAGAGCAGCCCCCGAGCAGCCTCCCGAGCAGGCCCCCGACCGGCTTCCCCAAATTTGGAGCTCCCCTCCGTCTACCGAGGAACGAAGCAGACTGCATACACCCACCATTCGGCCAACTCCAGCAACCTGTCTATCTGATCCAGCCTATCACGCCGGTCTTTCTCTGCCTTCCTTTCTTTGCCTTCTGCAAGGACGGCGATTGTACAGGGAAGGAAAGGAAAGGGACGCAAGGGGAGGAAAACAGAGAAGGGCATATAAGGAGGGGAGGAATTCCACACAGCGGCGGCGGCCACGCGGCAGACGAGCCCTTTCCCGGCCTCCCGGCCACCTTCTTCGGCGCGTCCTGAAGCCACCGAGATAGTTGAGATATAGCACCACCCCGGTTCGGCGCGCCAGCCGTCACCCTCCCTCCCGCCAAGCTGCGCGCGCGGCGAGGCCCCCCGCCGAGCAGCGCGCTGCTGCCGACGCTGAAGCCGCCATGTGGCTGATCTTCCGCGTGCTCTTCAGCGCCGTCTTCCTGCTGAGCATCGTCCTGTCCATCCCCATCGCCTTCGATGTCGGCGGCCGCGACGCCGGGCTGGCCTACAGCCAGTCCCTCTTCCTCTTCTACCTCGTCTACTCGACAGTCAAGCTGGCGACGCCCGAGACATCGCGCGTGCGCTGGGCTCTGAGCAACAGCCTGCGCCTCTCGCAGTGGATCGTCATCCCCGGCCTGCTCATCTGGGCCCTCAACCGCTTCTCCGTCGACGCGGGGAGCACCGACTGGGTGGCGCGCACCGTCGCCCACGTCACGTCCAGCCGGCCGAAACCCGCGAGCTGGTCCGAGTGGCTCTTCGGCCAGGGCGGCGTGCTCGAGACCGTCGTCCTGGGCTTCTGGGACCGGTCGCTGAGCTACTCCGTCCCCGTCTTCCAGCTCCTCGAGGGCTTCTGCAGCCTGCTCGTGATCCAGGCGGCCGGGCAGATCACGAGGTGGCTTGTGAACAGAGGACGCAGCGATACCTGGGTTGTGAGCTTTGTTCTACCCGCTACAGAGTCCCCATCTTTTGGCGAGATTGGAAGTGCCTCGGCTGACCCACCGCTTGTTCCACTCCTCACAGATCACCCTTTTGGTATTCTCCGGGGCCGTCATAGCGAGCGGCCTGTATTTCCTGTGGAGGGTCGCCCGCTTCCCCACCATAGACAACATCGACGCCCTACTCATCGGCGCCACCGTCGCTTCGGCCGTCTTCCTAGGCGCCTACGGGATCGGCAGCGGGCGCGGCAACCCGGTGGAGTCGTCGCTCCTGTTTGCCTACGTCGTCCTCTGCACGTACCAGATCTTCACCGACTACCTACCTTCGCAAGGCGCGGCGGCGGCGGCGGAGGCGCAGCCGCCTCCGCAGCCGGAATTCCCGCCCTTCCCGCCCATCATCATGGCGTCCTACTCGACGCTCATCCACATCATGAGCAGCCTGCCGACGGCGGTCAGCTCGTCCTTTACCTTCCTCTACGCCGCTTTCCAGACCATCACCCCTTCGGTGATCATCTCCCTAACCTATCGCATCATCGTCTTCTACGCGGCCACCCGGATCATCCCCGCCGTCCGAGAATCTGGAGCGCGTGCGTTCATGCAGGAGCCGAGCCTGGAGGACTCGGACGCGGCGAGCAAGCTGCTCGGCTTCCTGTCGTGGTTCTCCCCCTCGATCCTGATCGCTGTGTACACGAGCCTTCTCCTCCAGCACTTCTCCGTCTCCAGCGACGGGGACGATGTGGGCTGGACGCTGCGAGGAGGCGACGCGGGCGGGAACACGTGGCGGTGGATTAACGTGTCCGGGACGATGATCCTCTATGCCGTTGAGCTCTATCTTGGCAGCGATGATCCGGACACGGGGCTAGCGAACCATTGGAAGATGGACTGAATGGGGAGGACAGAGAGGGAAGCGGCATCTACAGCACCAACATTTTTAGTATAAAGATGGGACGGGAATGAATGATGACGGGAAAGAGAAAGGAACGGAACCACACAAAGTGCAATAGGGGGAAATAAGGGGAACAGGGGGACAGGGAGGACGAGCACGCGGACGGGCTAGTCGATAAGCACCGGCTGGGAAAAGGTACATACTCTTTCTCGACGTCTGCTGCCGCAGAGAGACGGACAGGGACGGGACCAGTACTGGCTGGCTCAAGGCGAGAAGAAATAATGCTACGAGGAGAGAGACGGAAGGGGAGAGACGAGAGGGGAGGGACGAGAGGGGAGAGAAGCGCCGAACATATAGCTCCGTCTTCTTCTGGTGGCTTATCTGCATTTCGTTGGTCTTTGGCCTTCTCCCCTTCACCACCCCTTGCCTCCACCCCTTTTTCTCCTCCTCCCCTCTGTATATTCTTATTCATCTTGCCATACCTGTACTTACTACACCAGACAGGAACCTCACGGCGGCAGTATGGGGCTGGAACGGGAAGAGGCACGAGGACTCTGGCACACAGCACACACAGCACACGACGGCGTTCGGAGGCGGGCTCGCAGGCGGCGTAAGGAAGGAGAAGGGAGGGGGGAAAGGACGGGACGGTAAAGGAAAGGGGTTGCTGGTTGGGCCCGGCGTAAGGAAGGCAACCCGGCGAAGGCAGGTTACTGGCATTTTCTATCTTCCCCCCACCGTCTTGGCTCACTTCGGAAAGGACTGGACTGACCGACTGACCTGCCGGAACCTAGCATATCTATTCAGGTACCAAGGTAATTACCCACTTGACCTACTTTTCTAAAGCGGTTATCTATCTATTTTTTTTGAATACCTACCTGACCCAGGTGACCGCCGTGGCTAGATGTAAAATCACTGCCAGCTACATTGCTCGTCTTCCCCTCTTTTCCTCGGGTGAACGGTGAACCCTCCCAAAACTAAGGGGCTAAGGGCCCTCGACGACGGCCACGGTCAGGTCGACGCCCTCGAGGTGGCCGATCAGCTCGACGGCCTCGCCCACGTCGCGGGCGGTGAAGGAGGGCTGGACGGACGGCTCGGAGGCGCCGTCCCAGATGCCGGTGGCAACGAGTACGCCCAGCCACTGGGTGCCGC
The DNA here is from genome assembly GCA_022813145.1 of Barbatosphaeria neglecta. Taxonomy (NCBI): domain Eukaryota; kingdom Fungi; phylum Ascomycota; class Sordariomycetes; order Barbatosphaeriales; family Barbatosphaeriaceae; genus Barbatosphaeria; species Barbatosphaeria neglecta. Next base: position 55,547 of record JAKLNC010000001.1, on the reverse strand, counting down.
GGCGGCTGCGGAACTGCAGGGCACCGCGGATGTCGGTCTCGGGGTTGTCGCCAATCATGTAGTTGCGCAGGAATGCGCAGGGGCTGCTGCTAGCGTCGTCCCGACCTTCCCCTTCCTCGTTTTGCGTATGTTGCAGGGCCTGCAGCTCCTGCTGGCGGCGCTCGACGTACTCGTACTGCGACGGCATGGGCTTGCCGTGGATGGTGTGGCCGAACTCGAAGTCGACGACGCCGGTGCTGCGGACGGTGCTTTCCGCGGGAGAGTCGCACACCGACTCGGCCTCAGCCGCGTCCGTCGCGGTGACGACCGCCGCGGCGACGGCGCGCGTCTTCTCGCGCCAGATGCCCTTGAGGGCGGCGAGGAAGGCGCCCTGGCCGAGGCGGGGCACGGCCCAGGCGGACGCGAACTCGATGTCGCTAGCCGAGAAGAAGACGTGCGGCTGGCCGTCCTGGTGCCACCCGCCGTTGGGGAGGCTAGCGTTACCGTTCTTGGCCGACACGGTGCCCGGCACGCCGCCCGAGGACACGAGCAAGTCTAGCAGCACCTGCAGGTCGAGTCCCCAGTGGCGCGGGTCGTTGATCACGAACGCGCCTGCGATGCGCGTTTCCGTCACCTGGTCAGCGCCTTTATGCGCCTCCTCTTGGCCCACCTCATTCACCTCCTCCTGATCCGGCTCCGGCTCCGGCTCCGCGACGCTACTCCCAACGCAGTCGTCATGCGACGCCGCGTCCGGTGCAAACGGCCACAGCGCCGGATGCGCAGCGTGCAGCTGGCCGGTGGTGACAACCCTCCCGAAGCCGTAGCGATGCAAGATCTCGCGGCCCTCGCAGGGGTCCTGGGCCACGACCAGCACAGTCTTGTCGGCGTAGGCCGGTGCCAGCTCGCGGTAGGGGGTGTGCGACTGCACGTAACTCTGGGCCGGGACGGCCACGCCCAGCAGGCTGCTCAGCTCGGCGGCCTTCTCGGTCTCGTGCTTGCCGCCGCCATTAGTCAGGAACGTGATCGGCACTCCGGCGGCTCGGAGTGTCTGGATCGCTTCAGTCGCGTAGGGAAGTTTTTGGCCTGCGCAGGCGAGGACGCCGTCGATGCTGGGGAAGGGGGAGAGGAGTCAGCGTCAGATCTGTTCTCACTGGGGAGACAGGGGAAGAGACGTACTCGAATGTGACGCCGAAGGGCCGGCAGCCGTCGCCGTCGCTGGATTTAACAACATCTTGAGTGGAAGGGTAGACGGCGGCGGCAGCTGCGGCGGGCGACGAGGAGGAGAGAACCGTGGAGCCGAGGGCGAGGGCTGCCACGCACAGCCGGGGACTTTATTACAGTCAGTGAACTCGAAGCGAAGAACCGGACGCGGGTCGGGTCGCATCGGGTCGGGCCGGACTCACAGGGACGGTAGGCATGCGGTCATTTTGAATGAACTCGCTCTGCAGGAGGGTAGATAGACCTACCAGGTAAAAGGAAGCACCTATTTAATGAGTGCAGTAGGCCGGACGGTTACCTACATACGTACCTAGGTACGTGAGTATGGCAGAGAAGGGCCTAAGCAGGTAGAGGAGGCTCTAGTTCTCGTCGCGCCCAGCATAATTTCCACAATCCCGGGGTCAAGATAAAAAGGTAAGAAAGGGCGTCACAGGCTGGCGTCACAGGCTTCCATCGGGACGAAACAAAACGGAATGGCCTGATCTATCCTCTTTCGTGTATTTATAGTAGTGGCCACTTGGTCCCGCATTGAGGTCGATGCCGTCATGACGGGTCTACTTGGCTGGGTTCCCTAGGCAGCTGTATGCATCCACGATCACCACTTGGGTACCCGAGGGCGTGTTGGCGTTGTCTGTCTCATTGTTCGAAATACATCAGGTTCCATCGGGGGAGTCGTGTCCGTTCAGGCCCCCCCGGCGACAAAGAACCTGACCTTGTGGTGGCGAGAAGGGACCGGGAGGTCGTGGAGGTCGGGATGACCATCTAAATATACGGAGCACCGAAGGATGCTGGAGCCAGCTAAGAAGCGCTGCCCTTACTCAGCAAGTAACAGCTGGTCATCCGCTATTGGTCAACCGGCCGGCTGCTAAGTAATAGGTACGTACCGGTACCTAGAGGATGTTACGAGGTTAGTACCTGGACTGTCATTGGGACGGCGCAGAATGAGTGTGACACGTCGCGTGACCATGCGTCGCCTCGTGTAGACATCCGTAAAGATACGACACGGCGTTTTTCGAATTCGAGCCTCGACTTCACGCTGCCTCGATGCACGAGATGCCGGGACCTACGGCCGCGGAAGGAGGGGCACCGGCAAAACTGGGCCGACAGCCCCGCTTTTGCCCGTCCAAGCGCGGAAGGCACCTCCCGATACCCGACGCCTGGTGACTTGAGGAAGTGCCGGCGCGGATCTGAGGAGAGACCTCTTCTTTTCTCTTGACCCTTTTCCTTTCCACTCGGCCCCCCCAATTGATCGACGCCATGGCCACCAACGACCCGATGGCGGCGCTGCCGCCCCCGCCGCCCGTGTCGGCCGAGACCGTCCACATGGCCGGCCTCCTCGTCGACGTCTACGGCCTGGCCGAGCTGCCTCAGGAGGCAGAGGCCGTCTCCATCCTGTGGCTGCACCACCCGCGCCTGGCCGACCGGGCGCGCATGGCTGACATCGCCGCGCGCTGCGTCGCGGCGTGGAACGCGCACTCGGCAACCAGCAACGGCCCGAAGCGCGGTTTGCTGGCCGCCGCCTTCGACCAGCGCAACCACGGGTCGCGGCTGGTGCACGGCGTCGCCAACGAGTCGTGGCGCGACGGCAATCCCAACCACGCCGTCGACATGTTCGCCCTCGTCGCTGGCACGGCTTCCGACACCCGCCTGCTCATCGACCTGGCCGAGGCCTATCTCTTCAGCGCCGGCGGCAGCAGTAGTAATAGTACCCGCCATGCGAACGCCCGCATCGTGCAGCATCTCGTCCTCGGCGTGTCCCTGGGCGGCCACAGCGGGTGGCAGCTCATGTTCTCCGACCCTAGAGTGGCTGCCGGGGTTCTGATCATAGGATGTCCGGACTACATGCGTGGGTGCCCTCCTGCAACCCGGCATCCACGGTATTAGCTAAATACCTAGATCCTGAACAGGCCTCCAGACAGACCGCGCCCGCCTTACCAAGCTCTCGACCTACAGCGCCCCCGACGAGGGCGCCTCCTTCTTGGGCAGCCGCGACTTCCCGCCGTCGCTGGTCCAGGCCTGCCACCAGCACGACCCGCGCGGCGTCATCTTCGGCACCCATGAGGTCGCCTGGCCGGGCAGCAACCCCAACGGCGGCAAGGTGGCGGCGGCGGAAGAGGAGGAGCTTCTGCGGAAACTGCGTGCCCGCGTCGCCGGCAAGAAGTTCCTTGTCTGCTCCGGGGCCGACGACAAGCTCGTGCCTTACCACTGCTCCAAGCCGTTCCTGGACCTGCTCGGCCAGGCCGCCTCTCGCTGGCCCGGGGCCGACGAGCTCGCCGGCCTCTCGGTCCAGGACGTCGTGTACCCGGACACCGGCCACACGTTCAGCGCCGAGATGGCCCAGGACGCCGTGCGCTTCGTTGTCGACGCCGTAGCGGCGGATGTAGCTCAGGGGCAGGGGCAGGGGCAGGGCGGGAAACCTAAAATTTAGAGATGCAGAATAGCAATGTGATTTTCGTCTTGCTGCTGTTCCGGGTCCTCCTTTTATAGGCACGCTTCACGACCACGGCCTCTCCCCGCCAGCGCCAGCCAGCGCCTCCATATCCCCGTCGTCACCAACCACCCTCGTCTGCACTGCGCTGCGGCGCCTCTCCTCCTCGCTTTCAAAGAGCATCTGGCCGACGCCCCACGGGTTGCGCCGTCGCCGCTTGCCCGCGAGGATGGTTCCCGTGCCGTGCGGGTCGGCCGCCCAGTGGTCAATCACCTCGCTCGCACCCTTCATCGCCTCCGCTTTCTCCCTGGACACGTCGCCATCGCTTCCTCCAGCTGCTGCCGCCATCAGCGCAGTGCCGAGCACGTCGGCCGGCAAGTTGGGTGGATTGATGCCCACGAACCCGATGCGATGCGCCGGAAATCCGATGGCGCCGCAGTGATCCTCCACTAGCCGGGCGCGCTTGAAGCCGTGGCTGACGATGGTCAGGCGCTCCGGCCAGCGGGTGTGGCCCCCCGGACCGCGCCAGAACTGCACGAGGCTGAAGAGGATGTTGTAGTACGAGTCGAGCGCGCGCTCTTCCACCCGCACGCGTGGGTGTAGAGGGATCGGCGAGAGGGGGTGTTGCTCTCCAGCGCCGGTGGTAGTGGCGGTGGCAGTGGCGGTAGGATCAGGATGATTGGCGGGAGGCAAGAATCCGAAGTAGTCGTTAGCTGCGGCCAGGTTGGCGTAGCTGCGGGCTTCAGATAACGGTGTCTCCTGCCGGGTCGGGCCACTGCCAAAAAAAAAAGGAGAGGTGCATCACGGCAGATGGTTAGCCGGCGGTTCATGTCGCAATAGGAGGAGGGGGGGTGAAGGTCAATTAGATCATAGCTCGTAGAAAAGAAGAGTTGTGCTAAGATTAAGGAGGGGGCAAAACCGCCCGACCACCTAGGTTACACGTCTACCTAAAGGTTGCTCTGCTCACCCTGAAAACATGACGATCGACCGCTCGTCCTCGGCCAGGATACGGATGCCCGCCTTGATGTGCTCGATAAACGTCGGCGTCTCGCCCGCCTTGTAGCTCTCAATCAGCCATTCCGCCTCGTCGTACCCTTTCTCGGGGCCACCCAGCCAGATGCCGTGGCCACAGACGACGACGAGGTGGTTCGGCGACGCCATCTAACTCGCGGTCTTCTCTGATCAAATAGTATTATGCACGTCGTGCGGTGATAGGTAGGGAGGGCGGAGGGAATGGGGGAGAGAGGTGGAGCGGAACACGGATTGGAACCCCGGGAACGCTTGTCTAATGCCCCGGGTTCCTATTGATTTTCCTCGGTCGGAGATCGGCTGGGGAAACACGTCATGTGACCGCGGACTCGGCGTTAGACGGGGCTGGCTTCTGTTCCAGGGCATATTGGGTACAGATAGGTAGCGGGCATTTCATGACGCAGCTGGGGCCTCTAATGAGGGGTGCTTGTTAAGCTGCGCACTGGACCGCGTCAAGTAGCCAGGTCGTTTAGCTCCTGCTGCGTCGTTCTCAGCAGCCGTAGAGTATCCGAGACTAGGTAGAGGCTCCCGGCGATGACCATGGGCTGGTTTCCCGCCGTTGACGCTGCCAACCGCAGGGCCGACTTGAGGTCGACGCTGCCCGAGTACAGCGAGGCCTTTTTGATGCCCTTGGCCCCGGCTATATCCAGAATGGCCTGGGGGTCTGCCGCCTTGACCCACGGCATCCCGTCCACGGGCCCGAAGCGGACGGCGAAGACCTGGTCGTTCGGCCGAAGCAGGCAGTCGAGGACCCCTTGCAGGTCCTTCCCCTCCGAGGCGGCCAGGACCCAAGTGATCCCACCACCCAGGGGGTGCGAGGAGCGCCAGTGCTTGTTGACGTGGGCGGCAAGCACCTGGGCCGATTGGATGTTGTGGGCGCCGTCCAGGAGCACTGTCCGCTTCGGACCCGTGATAGCCGTGATGTCGAGCTTCTGGAGCCTGCCGGGCCAGCACACGTGCTGGACGGCGTGCTGCACCCGGTCCGCGGACGCGCCCTTCGCCGCGTCGGTCAGCTCGAAGGCCGCATACGCGCAGTCCAAGTTCTCAGCCTGATGCGGCTCCAGGGCGCGGCCGGCAAGCCCCTCGGGGATGCCGGAAGGGTAGACGACACGGGCCCCGACGTCCTTCGCGTGCGCCTCGATCGTCTCCAGCACGGACGGCTGGTTGCTGCGGTCGACGACGCAGGGCACGCCGGACCGCATGATGCCGGCTTTGTGGAGCGCGATCTCCTCGAGGGTGTCGCCCAGGAAGCCCTGGTGGTCCAGGCCGATCTTGGAGATGACGGTGACCGCCTTCTGCGGCATGGCGTTGGTGGCGTCGAGCTTGCCGCCGAGCCCCACCTCGACGACGCCGTACTGGACCTTCTCGCGCTGGAAGATCTCGAAGGCGGTGGCGGTCAGCAGCTCGAAGGGCGTGGCGCCGACCTGCGCCTCCGCGTCCCTCTCCTTGACCAGGGCCTCGGCATCGCGGAAGGCGGACTCGGAGACGATCTCCTCGTTGATGGTGATGCAGTCCCAGCGGTCGACCAGGTGCGGCGAGGTGAAGCGGCCGCAGCTGGCGCCGCTGGCGTGCAGCATGGCCGAGACATAGGCGCAGATGGACCCTTTGCCGTTCGTGCCGGCCACGTGAACCGCCTTCCACGTCTGCGGCGTATGCTGCAGGAGGCGGCTGATGCGCGCCAGCCCCAGCTCGATCCTGGCCATGGCTGCTCGCGACGGCTGCTCGCGATGCCTGTCGCGATGTCTGCTGACTGTCAGCCGAGATGTCTGTCGAGTGTCCGCCTGTTCGAAGACGAGCTTCAATTGCTCTATCAGGTATCGTAAAGTCCGTCTGATGAAAGCAAGTTAGCGGTCTCGTGGGAGGTGACACGGAAAGAGCTCAAACGAACGCCAAATGTAAACTGGCCACCGCTGGTAGGAGTTAGTGGCCCCCGCCGTCAGCAACCACCCGCAGTTACAACTGAAGTAGACCCCACCTCGACGGTTGACGTCAATATGGCGTAGAGAAAAAGGCTAGATGATGAGTGTAAAGTCTGTGCTCAGTACAGTTCTGCCTAGGGCCCGTCTGCGCGCGTTAGTGAGTCACCTCGGTGATTGGGCCGCCGCTCGCCGTTCACCTGGAAAGGGCAACCGCGGGCGGGCTCGCAGCCAGTCGCTGGCGGTTTCCGCAGGGCTCCTGCTGTCGTTGCTGGGGGCACCAGCCGGGCGAGCCTGGGGCAGGGGTAGCGCACTAACGGAGCCGCTAAACTGCAATCGAAGCTGCCAAACGAGGGAAGGAGCTCGGGCCAGGCGTACCTCGTGGTAGAGCTGGGAGAGCGCGTTTCGGACGCCCAACGCGGTGGCCGGGCGGATCAGTGCTGTTATGGAGGTATTCTCACCATGACTAGTTCTCCGTGGTTGCAGTGCGTACTAGGCTATCGGGCGCTACCAGCCGCTAGCCGGGCACGCCGGGATGGGGTGCATACAAGAGTGGCACGGCTGGGATCAAGGATCGCCGCAGAGCCTGCATGACAGCGCCCGGGCCACTCCAAAAAGCGAAGGGGTCTTGGGGTCATCCTCCGAGAAGGCTCGCAGCTGAATTTTTCCCCCCTTCGCTCCTCCTGCATCCCATCCCGATCCCGTTAAACGTTAACCCATCCCATCCTCAGGCTCCATCCAGTCTGGTCTCCTGCTCCACATTGCCATTGCGACAGACTTGCCGCCGTCGCCGCCTCGCCCGCCCACCTTGCGCATTCTCTACGTCCTAAGGAAATCCCCGCGGCTCTTCCTCGTCTGACGGTGCTTTTTTCTGATCGCATCGCATCGATTCGTATCCATTCGCGCCGCATCGCAACGCTCTCTTCCTTCGCCCAATCGTCGCCGCGCCATCGGAGCAAAAAAAGGCAGCCAGGATCGCCCTCATCCTCCACCCGCCTCTTCACTAATTAGACACTCACATTCAACCGCGCGCTCGCTGCCCTTTTTTTTTTTCCTTCTGGGCTCCCTTCCGGCTTTCATATTTTTGTTGCTGGTCGCTGTCGCGCGCGCAATCTCACTACCGCGAATACCCCGAGAAGAAAAGATGGGTCTCCCGTAAGTCCAGTCGTGTTTTTTTGCCTTCAGCCTGCCATGCTCGCGCCGCGTCCAGCGACGGCCCACGCCACGACCGCGGTTCACAGTCACGGACCAGTCGCCTCGCCGCGACTCATACCCCTGGTTCGCCATCGCCCGGCGCACGCAGGCACGCGCATCATAAAAAATCACTACCCTATTCGCATCCGCGCCCGCGCCGCACCCACGCCCACGCCCACGCCCACGCCCACGCCCACGCCCGCGACTTCGGGTAGCGTTGTCGCACCTTTTTCGGCGCGGCGTTGATTGGCATCCCCATCGGCGTTTTTGCCTGCTGACATGCCATTCCCGTGCCGCCATCCAGACTGTACATCGCTCCTGTCGAATCCGACATACGCGACAAGCCGTCCCCCAAGACGGGGCCTGCCCACAGCCGCTCCGCCATCCGCCGTCTCCGTCATAACTACGTCGAAACCGCTCGGGAGAGTCGCCGGCGCGCCGTCATCGCCGCTTCCGTGTACCAGAATGCGCACGACCAGTGGTCGCTGCGGTCTCGGTCGGCGTCCAATGAGCCGCGAGCCGCCCCGGTCGGCGGCAATGCCCCGAGCACCAGTGCTACTGCTGGCGGCTCGACGCGCGCCCGCGAGACCCTGCGCGAGTTCATGGGCAGCCGCATAGGCAGCTGGGACGACCGTGTCGTTACCATGTTCGGCGAGCGTTGGGCCAGTCTCCATGCCCGCTCGAATCCCAGCCCCACCCGCGACGAGGAACCTCAGGCCCTCCTCAGGATCGTTTCCCCTGCTGGCCGCACCGGGCGGGCGCCGGAGCCGGCTGAGCGGACTGAACGGACTGAGCGCACTGAGCGCACTGAACCGACTCTGCCCACCGAGCGCACTGAGCCCACCGAGCGCACTGAGCATCCGAGGGCCCTGGGCAGCGAATTTGTCTTGGGCGGCCAGGGCCACCTGCTATTACGGGCCGATGTTCCATCTATGGGTGTAGGTGCATTTGCTGTATTTCCTACGGCACCCTCTCACCGGCAGAATATCGCTGACCTAGGCCTCTTAGTCGGAGGAGCCGGTGAGACGACTGGCGCCTCGCAACCGGCCTCCCCCCCCTAGAGTTCATCCAGATGATATGAGGCGCGGCGCGCAACGTCCTCGTCGAGGTATCGAGCTCAGCAGCATCTTCGGTGGCGGCAGTGGCGGCAGCGGCAGCGACGGCGGCGGCGGCAGCAACGCCGCCACCAGCAACACCTCGAATCGTCGGCGTCCGCACAGCTCCTTCCTCAACCGTGAGGAAGATTGGTCAGCTCCCTGGCCCTTCCAACCTCTCCCGAACGCCCGCTTCGACGGGCTGGGTGATCGTGCTAGGAGCCTCAGCCCCGAAGGCGACGGCGTGTGGGACACGCTCCTGACCACCTTGACCCCCGACCCCCAGCCCCCCAGCGTGGGCTCGTCTTTTGCGTCCGCCTCCGCATCGGCGGCGGCGTCGCAGAGTGCTGCCGCCGGCTCGTCGAGCACATCTCTCACCGGCCCGGAAATGGCCGAGGAGCCTCTCGACCATCCTTGCTATGACACGAGTTCTGACAGCGAAGGCGAGGATGATTTTCTTATTGATCCCGCCCACTTTCGCCCCAGCCTGCAGCACCCCCGCTCTTACGCCGAGGTGACGGCTCACGGCACATCGCAGAGCAGCAACAACAACAGCAGCACTGGCGCCGGCGGCGACGATGCCCTCGAGCTGCTGGGGATGGGCGGCATGCAGAATATAATGCGCAACCTCGCGAGACGCGAAGACATTCCTGATGAATGGTGGGCCGAAGCCGGCCTGAGCCGGACACTGCCCCGAGGGGATACTAACTAACTGGGACATCTAAGAAACTTTTCCCTTCTCAGAGGGGATTTGCGGGGGGCCGGTGTTATGAGAGCTGACGCTGTTCTTGCCTACATCTTTTCCAAAGATCATCGCATTTCACATGGTCATGTTGGTGTGTATTTGCCACGGCGTTTACGGGATTGGGATGAGGGGATAGTCAACCGTCTGGCCGTATCTGAGGCCTCAGCGAAGGTTGCTCTCCTGAAGCAGCAGGGGCCATCACAGGGCGAGCCATCTGGGAGGAGGAAAGCCCCGATGGACAGATTGGACGGACGGACGGACGGACGGACGACCAGTTCTTGAGGAAAAAAAAATTCGTGTGGCCATGCAGCAGTGGGTTTGTGCTGTTTTGTCTTAAGTACCCCAAAAAAGGGCCGGAGCAACGCTGTTTCTATGTTTGATGACCTCCCGAAGAGGAGTGAGGAGCCCTGGGGGCGATCGCGGAGCGCACGGCGAATTGTATCATTATCCTTATGAGAGAGGGCTGTTCGAGCCAATCCTGAAATATTCTGAGGCCTCTTATTTCTGATAATGGCACGCTAATTCGGATCGTGGGCACACTGATCATAATGGCGATAGCCTCGTGCTGCCTACCTACGCCCTAGTAGCTCGACAGGGTTACATTTTTTGGATGAGACGCATTAGTGCCGCGGCGAGGAGAGGCGGCGCCGGCGGCGTCCAGCCAGTTACCTTTCCCGGCTTGGTCGGAAACGTTGGGTACGTATTAGGTTGCAGGCTGGTACCATGGGAACGTTTTCTCGCCCAACCCAGATCTTAGTCCCCTTGCCTTTTCTTCCTCTCTTCCTCTTCCTCTCCCAGACCCTCTCGCCAGCTCTTGCATGACGGTCAGACATCCTGCGTGATCAGAGCGTAGTACCATATCTAGGAAATCGGGCTAGACGGCGCGCCGCCGTTCTGACGCGCCGGGTTCGGAAACCGGTATGTGCATGCCACTGAACGGAACCGCTGTATCGTTCGCGGTCGTGGCGCCGATTTTCAGCTAAACACTTGACTTACAAGCCCACCACCCACCTACTTCCATCCTATGTACTTGCATAGGGCACCTTATGCAGACAGGCCGGAGGACGCTAATATACCGATTGTATAGGAGTTCTTGGTAGCAGTCAGGTACTTGGCCGACAGGTACATAGGACGACGTCTCGCCTTGATTCAGGTACAGCACACTAAACCCGGGGCTTTGAGGCAAAAGCCCCGCCGCGGGCACAGCATTGGCGGGGACAGGGATCGCGTGCCAGGGGCCGACGCCGACCTAATAACCATCAGCAGCCCTGGGCGGATCTCGAGCTCCAGCTTCGCTTCCCCCCTGGCCGCGAATGCCATCCATATTTCGACCCCGCGATCACAACCTTGTATAGGTTCCCGGAGACGTGAAACAAACGAGGCTTGAGGCCCCGAACCGGGAACTACCTTAGGTAGAGCTTTTCTTATTTCGGGAGCGGTCCGCCTCTCTCCCTGCCTTGCTTCCGCCCTTTCTTTTTTTTTTTTTTTGCTGCAACAGCAACTTACCCGGCCGGGCAGGCGCGCTGGGCTGGACACGCGCGATTCTCTTCACCCGCAGACCGCACCGCTGCCCCTTTCGCTGGGCCCGCGTTTCTCCTCGCGCGATTCTTTCACCGTCTTTTACTTTTTTACTATTTTCCTCCCTCCTTTTTTTTTCTGTTTCTTCTGTGTCCCCTCCCTCTTATCGAGCCGAGCTACCGTGCGCCCTCCTCCGACCGCATTGGCTGCTTCTTTGCTGCCTTCCTGCTCTCTTCGTACCGAGTACGTAGACGCCTAGCTCTGCGCCTGAGCCCAACCGGAATGGGAGGCACGTCCTCGATACGATCATCTCCCCGCCCACTCCGCTTCGCCGTCTCGCTCACCGAGGAGTGACCGTGTCCTTCTATCTACCCCGCCTGTCTCCCATTTTGGGACCCGTCCCACCGCCACCTACCGCGTCCGGTCCGTTGACGGCCCCGGCTCGACTTTCTCCACCTGCCTAGGTACCAGGTACCGCCGCCACCACGATAGTACACCCTACGACAGACGCATCCCAAGCGTCTTGTGGAGGGCGGACGGACCGTCGCCATGGCGTCAGGGAGCTCGGCCGAGCGGGCGTACCACCGGCCCAACGGCAGAGCCGTGGCGGCCAAAGTGCCCGGGACGCCGAGGAGGGAAACAAGCGCTACCGGTGGCGGCAGCACCGGCGGCCGCACCACCAGTAGCAGCAGCCAAAGCCGCGGTCAGAGCCACAGTCAAAGCCGCGACAGGTCAGGAGCGGTGCAGGATCCGGGACTGAGAGACTACGTGGGTTTGCCCCGTTACCTTCCATTCCTTCACTTGCCCCTACCAACACCCCTGGCAGACCCCCCTGTCGATAGTCCTTCTACCCCTTGTGCCTCTGGATACGTCCTCTGGGTATGCTGACTGATAGATCGATCGGCTGTTTTCTTCCCCGCAACGCAGCGTCTCGGTGACTGCATAGGCAAGGGTGCCTTCGGTTCTGTATACAAGGCCTTCAACTGGGGCACCGGCGAGGCGGTGGCGGTCAAGCAGATCAAACTAGCCGATCTACCCAAGAGCGAACTACGGATGATCGAGGTATATCCTCTCCTACTTCCCTATATACATATCCGCGGGCCGTAGATACATGGATGTGTGTATATAGCGGCGGCACGGCTCTAACTCTGCGAACATAGGCCGAAATCGACCTGCTCAAAAACCTCCACGTAAGACCATACCACCCGGAGCTCGCAGGATTGCTACCACCGCTAGCCACCTTTTACTAACCGTCCCAATAGCATGACAATATCGTCAAGTACATCGGCTTCGTCAAGTCGGTGGACTGCTTGAACATCATCCTGGAGTCCGTATTCCCCAGTCCTATCTAACATAGGGGTAATCGCAAGCTTACCTGTAGCCTCCCGCGTCAGATACTGCGAAAACGGTTCCTTACACTCGATATGCAAAGCCTACGGCAAGTTCCCCGAAAACCTGGTGGGCGTGTACATGACCCAGGTGCTCCAGGGGCTGCAGTACCTACACGACCAGGGCGTCATCCACAGGGACATCAAGGGCGCCAACATCCTGACGACAAAGGATGGAACGGTAAAGCTCGCAGACTTTGGCGTTTCCACCAGCGCCCTCGCCGGCCCCGACAAGGAGGCCCAGGTCGTGGGCACGCCTTACTGGATGGCTCCCGAGATCATCCAGCTATCGGGAGCAACATCTGCCTCAGACATCTGGAGTGTGGGCTGTACCGTCATCGAGCTCCTCCAGGGGAAGCCCCCTTACCACAACCTCGCAGCCATGCCGGCCCTGTTTGCCATTGTCAATGACGACCATCCTCCTTTGCCCGAGGGCGTCTCTCCGGTCAGCGAGTCCCCTTCATCTACTCTGCCACCCCTGCTGACCCGTCACGCTGCAGGCCGCTCGTGATTTTCTTATGCAATGTTTCCAAAAGGACCCGAACCTCAGGGTGTCTGCGAAAAAGTTATTGCGGCATTTCTGGATTGTGGGTTGCCGTCGGAGCGACGCGCCTGTTTCCAAAAACCCGTCCGAGGCCGTTGAAGAGGTCGTCCGGTGGAACAGGGCTCTCGAGTCTTCGGAGAACAACCTGAGAGCTTCGCTAGGCCCAGACCACGGGGGCCCACCCCAACTGGGGCAGCCTGGCGCAAGATACCCAGGCGACAGGGGCAATGCGGACCCGCAACGGTCCAATATGGCCAACCCGGCCAAGGGTCCCCTGATCCTTGCCAAGCCAAGGCCCATCGCCGAAGCTTTTAGGTCTCCCGAGCTTGCTGGTAAGTTTTCTGAACATCCACCCGATGGAGCCGGCGCCCTCACTGTCTTTACTTTCTTTCCTGTGGATGCTGAATTTGTTGCCTTTGCTTAGACGATGATAACTGGGATAACGACTTTGCAACTGCTATCTCGCCAACGGCCCTGCAAAACCTGAAGCCCCAAGACAACTTTGGCGGCTTGCTGTCGGCGGATCGCCTTAAGGCCTTCGCTTCCATCGACGAGTGTCGCAATGTGGCCAGCGGCTGGGATGAAGGTTTCGACGGAGACCAGTTGATGACGATCAAAGGCCCCCGCAACGTGCTGGACTTAGAGTTCCAGGAGCAGACCATTCGTCCGCTGTCCAGGAAGACGGAGAAGACCGCCACTTCTCAGTTGCAACCGAAGTCGCCGAAGACAGCCCGCCGTCGCGGAAGCAAGACCTCTGCCGCTGTGGCCGCGGCGGCGACCAACGCGGCACACCTGAAAGCTTCACCTACGAAGCAGCATCAGCATCAGCATCAGCCGCAGCAGCCGCAGCAGCTGCAGCTCGGTGGAGGAAAATTCGAGCTTCCAGCCCGTCCCGAGATGGTCTATCGCGAACAGTCCGCAGAAGACTACTCCGATTTGTTTGCCGAGAACGACAGCGTCTTCAGCAACCGGCTCAACGTCGTGGTCAAGGACTCCCCCCAGCTCTTCCATCCGTCGGACCTCACCAGCTTGCCACGTTCCATGCAAGCCTCCACCGGAGGTAGCATGCGGCGGCAAGCGCCATCTCGGCCGTCCGTGTTGCCTGACCGGCCTATGCGGCGAACAAGGTCTTCGGTGGAGATCGAGAAATTCGCCGAGGACGCCGAGGACGAAGATTTTTCTGACATCTTCGGCCCTGAAGATGCGCTCACCGAGAGGGAGGAAAGCGACAGGGGCTCAGAAGACGGAGGGCTAATGCTGCTCTCTAAGCTCTCTAACAGCTCGTGGCTGGGCGATGAAGAGGATGAGGATGATCCCTTTGCTATGATGGACCCGGGCTGGGATGAGATGGACCTCGAGGCAAACATTGCCCGGGATCGTCACGCCCGGCTAGCGGAGAAGGTCGAGGAGCTTGTCCGCTCCCTCAAGACCACAGAGGGTGAGGACAAGCTGTCGGAGCTGACCGAGGAACTCGTAAGGCTTTTGTTTCTGTCCACCCTCCGCTTCTCCGTTGCTATTGCTGCTGCTAATACGCCCCTTTTCTTTCTCAGCTCAACCTTCTCTGGGAGAACAACGAGGTCAAAGACCTCATAATCAGCGCACACGGTCTGTTGCCGATACTGGAGATCCTAGAGCCTTGCACGGTCAAGAGCCGTCAACACATGATCTTACAGTTGCTCAAGATCGTCAACGCCGTACGTGGTGCCTAACCTAAACCCATTCTGGCGTCCCGTTTCGCCGAGTCGGGCTGTTGTACTAACGCAGGTGAGCTGCTCGCCAGATTATCCTAGACGACGTGGAGCTTCAGGAAAATCTCTGCTTCGTGGGCGGGATACCCATCATCACCAAGTTTGCCGCCCGGCAGTACTCTAACGAGATCCGGTTAGAGGCTGCGGCGTTTGTGCGGCAGATGTACCAGACGTCTACCACTACGTTACAGATGTTCGTCAGCGCCGGCGGTCTCAACGTCCTCGTAGAGTTTCTAGACGAAGACTACGACTCCACCCGAGACCTGGTCTTGATCGGCGTCAACGGCATTTGGAATGTCTTTGAGCTTCAGGTAAGAAGAGAAGCAAGCAGGCTGTCAGATGCGAGCGAAAACTTAAGCTAATGCTCTCCATTTTTTTTTCCTCGGTAGGGCCCAACTCCCAAAAATGATTTTTGCCGAATATTTTCGCGGAGCAAGATCCTCGACCCGCTCGCCCTCGTGCTCCACAAGGTATTGGATGAGGACGAGGATGAACTCTCGGAACTGATCGAAGGTCGGATCGTCAACATATTCTATCTCTTCTCCCAGGCTGAGAACTACGTCAAGGAAGTTGTTGCCGACAGACAAGTCCTCAAGAGTACGTGACCTCCTATTTACCGCAAGGTCCGAGTGCCCAGTTAGCTGACACGGTCTTTTCGTTCTTAGCCGTGCTCAAGGACCTTTGCCGCATGACACCAATGCATCAAATCAAGATGCTCAAGTTCATCAAGAACCTGTCGATGCTTTCGACGACGCTCGAGGCGCTGCATTCTGCGGATGCCATCGACTTCCTTATCGATCTTCTCGGCAACAGCATGAAGAAGGGCCAGCAGCATTTCCGGGAGATCTCGAACCAGGTGCTCAATACCATGTTCAACCTGTGCCGGCTCAGCAAGGAGCGACAGGAGTACGCGGCAGTCAACGGGATCATCCCGCTGCTGCTCAAGATCATGCAGACGGACCGGCCGCCCAAGGAGTTTGCGCTGCCGATCCTGTGTGACATGGCGCACTCAGGAAGCAAGGGTCGTCGGTACCTGTGGCAGAACAAGGGGCTTGACTTTTACATCTCGCTCCTGGCGGACCAGTACTGGCAGGTCACGGCGCTGGACGCTATCTTTGTCTGGCTGCAGGAGGAGACGGCCAAGGTGGAGGGCCATCTGCTTGACGGCCGTTTTACGGAGGCCATCGTCTCGTGTTTTGACGCGAGGCAGAGTAATGCTTTCGACCCGAATCTGCTGGAGCCTCTGCTGAAGGTTCTCCGGCTCAGCCCCTCGCTGGCGGCGTCGCTGGCTAAGGCGGAGATGTACTCGGGCATCGCGCACAAGCTGAGCCACAAGAAGGCCGTGGTGAGGCTCAACCTCCTGCGACTTGTCCGCAACATCATGGACAACTGCAACGCGGACATGGGCGTGACATCGGCCAGCGGTAGCAGGCAACTACGCGCCCTGTTCGACTTCATCCAGACCCTGGCCGAGAAGGACTCGGCCGTCCTCGTCCGTAACCTGGCCTCGGAGCTGGTCAGATCGCACATCAACGTGCAGAACGACACGATACCGCTCGGCAGTGGCGTCGGCAGCAGCGTCTCCTCCAGCGTCAGCTCTTCCCGGTCGCGGTCGGGGCCTCGGAGGAACACGTCCTACACACCGCCGGGGTTGCACTCGTCCGTTTCCGCGCCGCTGACACCGACGCATGGGCACCGCCACACCCAATCTTCAGCGTTTATCGAGGTGGCGTCAACGCCAAGGCGCTCGGCGCTCGCGCAGGAGCGAGACTCGACGCTGTATCGCCCCCGCAGCCGGGATGGCACGCAGATATCCCTCTCGGCTATCCCTCGGCGGGTGAGCGGCGATGCCGGCCCCAACGGATCAGCGGCAGCAGCGGCGGCAGCGGCGGTAGCGGCAAAGAGCAGACTGCCGCGCCAGCCAAATTACGGACGGCCGAGCCTAGGCCCGGCCATCGTGAGCCGATCGGAGAGCTCGCTATCCAACAAGGAGAACAGTAGCGTCAACAGTCGGTACTCTGCCGTTGGAGCTGTCCCTTCCTCCTTCTCCTCCTCGTCGTCGATGCTGGTGACGACGGCCGCGGAGCGGGCAGAGGGGAGGCCGGAGAGGGTAGAGCGGCCGGAGAGATCCGAGCGGCCGGAGCGGGCGGGGGAGAGGACACCGGGGAACAAGAGGCGGGCGCGAGCGCCGAGCACGGACGTTAAGTGGTCTTAGGAACGGCCCAGCGGCCCTGCTCCGATTGTCTCCGCCCGCCGCGATGGTGTGGGCGAGAGCAGCAGTAGCAGCGGGGGCGGTGGTGGCAGTGGCAGTGCTGGCGGCCATACCGGCGGGAGCAGCAGCCGTAGAATCCGGCAGCAGCACCGCTCAGCCCTAAGCAGGCCGACGACGCCTAATCGTGGCATCTAAGAATTCCTTTTTTTTGTACCCTTTTTTCCCCTTTTATTCGCACGCCTATAGGAAATGAGCGGGTGTGCATTGTCTACGTTGTGACCTTTTTTTCCTTTACGTATTTCCTTCTGTCCTAGAAAAGAAGACATGAGAGCTAAAAAGCTCAGAAGAAAAAAAGTATACAATCGGGTGAGCATCGTCCGGGGAGTCTTGATGGCATCATCGTCGTCTTATATACGTTATGTGCCTACCTGGATAGGCGGGGGAGCGGGTACTAAGACCACTTCTGTAGTGTTAGGGAGGGACGGGAGGGAAGCAGGCGTGGCAGGGTCCAGGCGGCACCTAGCCGTTAGATGGGACGGATACATACATGGAGGAGGGACGGGGGGAAGGGAATGGGGATGGGGAGGCAGGTACTTGAGGGGGGGTTAGTAAGAGGGGGCAAAAGGGAAAAGGGGGGAAGGGGGGATAAGAGATGGAGCGCGTCTTAGCGGTTTGCGGCGTCAGGTGGGATGGAATAAATACTCGTCCACGGGTACTTTCTATAATTGTACCTGTCTGTTGTCTGTCTGTCTGTTTGTCTGTCCTTCGCCTTGCATGATCGAGGTTTTGGTCGCGTGAGGTAGTATTTGCTAGGTAGTCGGATCGAATTACCTCTAAGCAGACGATGAAGGATTTTGGAGGGGAGGGGAGCGAAGTGGAAATTAAGGGATGGAATTTCGCAGCCTTGCAGCAAGTTGTCCGTCGTTTCTACCTTTTCTGCGACAATGCTTATCGCGATGCGGCGCGCCTATGCGCGTACGGATTGCAGTCCCGTGACTGGAGCATTATCGGTGGTCGGACACCGAAGGCCGACAACCGAGCTGAACCGGGAGTCCATTCCCCCGCGTCGGCGACACCGACGACGGGTCTTTGGCCTATCAGCGGGCAGCTCGACACGTGCCCAAGGCTAGTGGATCCGCCCGACGGGCCGATCACGAGGTGCGGCAGGGCGTTGCAAGCGGGTACTTGCACCGCAGAGCTCATTAGTAAGAATGCCGCAGAGTCCCAAGGCTTGGCCCGGACGAACAACGCCCCGCTTTAGCAAGTGCGCGGTGGCGCTAACCTTGTCTCGTACAGGACAGAAGCCCCCGACTTAAGCCTCCGGCCTTACAGCCAAGGCTCCGCGGGCTGAACTCTATTCGCCAACGTCACTTCGTTCTTTTCAATTTAGGGGTGTTATTGCCAGCGCAATGGTTTGATTGGTCCGGTTTGGGCTTTTCTTTCTTTTGAATCTCCGGGACTGGTGGACGGGACGTGTGATCACTCCGTTCAGTAGTGTTCAGCTGCTGCACATAGGGACGTACCGGGCTTCCCATACCCCGAGGCATGCACAAGGCAAAGACGACGCGACTACTCGTGCGATGTGTCGCCGGTCGGAGAGGTCAGAGTGGATGGCCGACCGAGGGCGATAAGGCCTTCTACTTAAGAACGAGGGTGTCCGCACAGCTTCTTCCTTCCTTCCATCACCGTCATCAACACCTCTTTGGCTTCTTCTAGTACACACCAAACTAAGACACCCTTCCTGCCCTTCTTCACATTCCCCACGTGAAATGGTCTCCCTCGCTCTCGTCAAGGCGTCCAACGCCCGCGTGCCCGCCGCGATCCTCTCGGGAGGGGAGTCGGGGTCGGACCGCCTAGTCGCCGTCTTCACGGGCGCCACCTCTGGCATCGGTGAGGCGGCGCTGCTCGAATTTGTGCGAACGACGACTACTCTTGCTGCTGCTGGTGGCGGTACTGGCGCTGCCGCCGCCGCCACCACCGCTGCCACGGGCCCGCGCGTCTACTTCGTCGGACGCTCCGAGGCGGCGGGGGCGCGCATCCTCGACCAGCTGCGCGCGATCAACCCGGGCGGCGAGTACGAGTTCATCGCGGCCGACACGAGCCTCCTGCGCAACGTGGACGACGTGTGCCGCCGCGTCGCTGCGCGCGAGACCGCCGTCAACCTCCTCTTCATGAGCCAGGGCACCCTGCGCCTGGGCGACGGTATGTCTCCCCCTCCGCCTTATAGGTTCCTGTCATTGGGACGGGCGGGCCCCTAACGAGCGCAGACACGGATGAAGGCCTACCCTACGGCTCGGCCGTGAGCTACTACGGGCGCATGCGCTTCGTGGCCAACCTGCTGCCGCTGCTGCGGCGCGCTGCGGGCCTGCGCCGGGTAGTCAGCGTGCTCGCGGGCGGCAAGGAGGGGCGCGTGTTCGCCGATGACATCGCGGGACGCCACGTGCCCCTGCGCCAGACCCGCGGACACCTGGCTGGCGTCACGACGGCGGCGCTGGTGGCGCTGGCGGCCCGCGGCGAGGCGGCGGAGGAGGTGGCGTTCGTGCACACGTTCCCCGGCTCCGTGGAGGGGACGCACCTCATCCGGCCCGAGGACGGGGCGGCGCTGCAGGTCGTCCGCTGCCTCTTCGCCGCCTACATGGCCCTGTTCGGGCGCTGGTCCGGCCTGACCACCGTGTCGCTGCGCGAGTGCGGCGAGCGCCACGCCTTTGTGGCCACGAGCGCGCGGTACCCCCCCAAGACGACGCCCGCGGCCGGCAGCGGCTCCGGGGCTTCCCGGCCCGCAGAGGGGGTCCCGCGGCCGGACGGCGTGGGCGTGGCCCGGGGCGTGGACGGCCGGGGCGGGAGCGGGGTGTACGTGACCGAGTGGGACGGCGAGGACGTGCCGGCCGCGGTGGACGAGCTGGTCGCGCGGTACGAGAGGGAGGGCCTGCCGGCCGCGGTGCTGGAGCACACCGAGGCCGAATTCCGGCGCATCACCGGCTCTAACGCCGTCGCTCTGTGATCGCCCCCTTTGCTGGGTTCGACGTACGAGGACAGCTCTTGGTGGGCAAGAGCAGGAATGGGAGCAGATGGGTGGATATGCATACGTCTGGGCGGTTATCTATATGCGGATGTGGTTATTTATGCGCGGACGTTTGAAGTTATAGAGGCTATGATCGCAAACGTCTCACCTCCCGTCGATTTCGGGTCCTCTCCCCGCTTTGTTCGTAGCTCGACAGCGTCTCGACTTAAGCTTCCGGGCCCCGCTCTAGACATCCCCTGCCGACTCGGCAATCTTGGTACGGGCGCCCATCCGCGATCTCACTCTTTGATAAGGCACTGGACTGCGTCGGGAGGAGGCTGCCGTATTCACCGGAGATACCTAATCGGGCAGGTAATACAGGAGGGAAACCGCGTACCTATCGAGAGCTTCTCAGTCCGGAGGACCTAGAACCACCGTCATTCCTGATAATAACCAGAAGAAATCCTATTGTACCGATGCTCTCTAGTGTCCGATTCTCCTTGTTAAGTTCAGACCCAGACTGGCGAGACCACCTCGCTGGCGCCGCCGGCAATGATACTTGTCTTCTCTTGGGGCGTATAACTGCAGTCAGCTGAGGATTCCCGCCCCGCCGGTAGTTCGCTGAAATCGCCGCCTAACGCTGAGGGGCCCCCGCTGAAGCCCCCCCGGATAGTTGAAGATAAGAACCCCCCTCTACCGGTGCACAAGTCAGTAACACGCACTCGACCCAGCGGATAAATCAAACACTCTCGTGCCCTCTACGCCGGCCCTCCCTCGTCTCTCGGATGCGTACTCGGATACTCTAGTAAGGCATTTAGGCGCAGCGACGAGATACCGAAAATGGCGATCAGAGAGGACGAGAGGAAGGAGGGGCAGAGCGCGGACGCCGAGGGTGGCCTCAGCGCCGAGCAGCTGGCCGCATTCAACCGCGACGGCTACCTGATCGTGCCGGACGCCCTGGCGCCCGCTACGGTGGCCGCGCTGCTGGCCGAGACGCACCGGCTGCTGGACGAGTTCCCGCTCGAGAACCACCCGCTGACGCGCTTCCGCACCGGCACGGCTGCGGACGCCGAGCACGTCGGCGACGACTACTTCCTCGGGTCCGGCGACAAGGTGCGCTTCTTCTTCGAGGAGGACGCCTTCGACAGCCGCGGCGCCCTGACGCGCCCCAAGGCCCGCGCCATCAACAAGATCGGCCACTACCTGCACGGGCTCAACCCCGTCTTCGCCTCCCTTCTGACGGACGACGCCGCCGTCCGCCCCGCCGCCGTGGCGCGCGCGCTCGGCTTCCGCGACCCGCGCTGCCTGCAGAGCATGGTCATCTGCAAGCAGCCCGAGATCGGCGGCGCCGTGCCGCCACACCAGGACAGCACCTTCCTGTACACGGACCCTCCCTCCGCAGTCGGCTTCTGGTACGCCCTCGAGGACGCCACGCTGGCGAACGGCTGCCTGAGTTTCCTCCCGGGGAGCCATCGGTGGGCGCCCATCGCGCAGCGCCTCGTGCGCCGCGACCCGGGGCCCGGCACCGAGATGGTCGACAATCGAGACGGCGCCGCCTTCCCGCCGGGGGAGGGCTACGGCGCTGCTGCTCCCCCTCCCCCTGCTCTTCCGGCAGAGGCCTACGTCGCAGGCGAGGTCAAGGCCGGCACGCTGGTGCTTATCCACGGCAACCTGCTGCACAAGAGCGAGCGCAACCGGAGCAGCAAGGGCCGCATCATCTACACTTTCCACATCATCGAGGGCGAGGGCGAAGACGCGGGCCCGACGTACGCGTACGACGCGCGCAACTGGTTGCAGCCGCCCGGGGAGGGGTTCACCAAGTTGTACACATAGACGCAACTCATCTTACTTATCGAGCTCTCCCAAAGACAACTCTTGTTCTATTTATCCTATTTGGGCTTGTTATAGCATGACTGCATGTAGAGAGACTAAATTCCGCCGTATTTCGTCTTCCAACCTCTATTGAACTAGCTCGCGTAACATACAGAAAGGCAGACGAAACCGAGGTGAAATAAGTACCCCGTTCTATCATTAACGTGCCTAGATAGTAGTAGTATCCAGAGGCAAGTAAAGTGTTATGCACCGTCATCTATCCCCCCCTCTAGTGACCAATTGACAACATGTACCTAATCCGGGTCCTAACCACCGACCACCGACCGCTGACCCCGAATTCCCGATCGCTGGTTTCTCATCGTGCTTCATACCTACGTATGTACTTTATCGAGGTAGGTACAGGTAGCGTGAGGCGGCTTTCATCTCCTCAGGTGTCCATCTCATGTCGATAGGTAGGTAAGGTATGTAGTTACCTGAGTCGGTGAGGTAGGCAAGGTAGGTACCTATGTAGGCGGGTGGGCTTCTCGCCCTGCCCGTCCGTCCGTCACTAGACCCATCTATAGGTTATCTACTTAGAGTTAACCTAAGGCTAATCCTAAGTATGAATTTCTACCAACCACCATCCACGTCGGGACAGGAGGAGAGGTAAGCGCAAAGTTTCCAGAAATACACACGCAGAGAGAGAGGGAGAGAGAGCGGGATGGTAGAGAGCCGAGCCAACAAGGGAGAGATAGATACCACGGCAGCAGGAAAAGAAAAGCGCAAAAAAATGGAAGAGGGGGTTTCGAAAAAAGAAGGAAAAATAAACGCAGTAGAGAAAGCGTAGCAAAAAAAAAGAAAGAAAAGAAGAAGGAAAGAAGACATCAGGGGGAAAGGTGACTCGCGAGGCCGTGGGGCAACGATGAAATAGATGGTGGTGGTACATGGGGTCTTCGCCAAAAGAATTGCAAGCACGATTCCGTCCTCCGTCCTCTCCATGTCTAGGTAGGTAGGCAGGATAGGTAGGAAGATATCCATCCGTCCATTGCGTCGTCCGGACCTTGTCCATCCCCACCCTTCCCCCCCTCCCTTTCCCCCACGCCGGCCTCCCCCGCCGCCTCCTCCTCCACTCCCTCTTTATGCAGTCTCATCCACTCATCATCGTTATCTCCCGTGCCATCGTTGTCGATCCGGTAAGCTCTCTAGGACGAAGATAGGCCCGTTTGCGGCTCCGGGGGCTTGTCTAAACGCGGGCATATGGGTGATAACCGCGGTTGCCGCCACGACCGCCGCCGCGGTAGTTGGCGCCCGGTCGGCCAGCGTTCTTGGGCCCGGTGGGCGCGTTGGCGGGGGGCGCGTTGTTCGGGTCTACAGACTGCTGCAGCTGCTGTTGCTGTTGTTGCTGGTGATGGTGGCCCCGGCCACGGTGGAAGCCGCCGCGTCCGTTGCCGCCGCCGCCGCCGCCGCCGCCACCGCTGCCACTGCCGCCACCGACACTGCCGCCGCCACCGCCGACGTTGGGCTGGGGGACGTCGTCGTACATCCCCTCCCACGACGTCGGGCCGCCGCCCATGCCGTAGCCGCCGCCTCCGCCGCCCTGGCCGTACGCCTGGTTGTTGTCGCGGCCCCGCCGGCTGCCCTGCTGCTGCTCGTACTTCTGCTGCTCAAACATGTGCTGCTCCATGGCGTTGTACGCCGGTCGGTTGCCTCCGCCGACGCCCGGGCCGCCTCCGGGGCCTCCGGGCCCCTGCGGTCCGCCCTGCTGGGCCATCATCTGCTGCATCATCTGGGGGTTCATGTTGGCCATGGCGGCGGCCATGGGGTTAGGGCTGTTGGGGCTGCCGGTGGCGTTGCCGGCGCCGCGGCCCTGGGCCATCATCTGCTGCTGCATCTGCTGCATCTGCATCATCTGCATCATGGCCGGGTTCATGCCGTTCATGCCACCCATGCCCATGCCGCGGCTCATGGCCACCTGCTGCTGCATCATGGAGAAGTACTGCTGCATGCGCTGCCAGTACTGCGCCATCACCTGCGGCGTCATCCCGCCGGCCGCGCCGCCCATCTGCTGTCCGCCCGACCCGGCCTGGTCGTCCATGCCGCCGCCGCCCCCGTTGCCGCCGCCGCCCTGCTGGCCGCGGCGGAACTTGCCCATGCCGCCGCGTCGGCCCTGCTCCTCCTCCTCGC
Source organism: Barbatosphaeria neglecta (assembly GCA_022813145.1). Classification (NCBI taxonomy): domain Eukaryota; kingdom Fungi; phylum Ascomycota; class Sordariomycetes; order Barbatosphaeriales; family Barbatosphaeriaceae; genus Barbatosphaeria; species Barbatosphaeria neglecta. Next base: position 31,537 of record JAKLNC010000001.1, on the reverse strand, counting down.
GCATGTTGCCGCGGGGCTGCGCCTTCTTGACCTCGATCGGCTTGCCGTGGATCTCCAGGTCCGTCGCCAGACACGCGTCTACGCCGGCCTCGGATTCGAAAGTAACAAAGCCAAAGCCACGGGGGCGGCCGGTATCCTTGTCCATCATAAGGGTGGCATCCACGACGCGCCCGAACTGGGCGAAGTACTCCTTAAATTCTTGATCTGTGGTCTCTTGGGATACGCCGCCGACGAAGATCTTGGACGTCTTCTCCTGCTCGTCACGGGGGATCGCTCGCTTGGGATCGATCTGGGAAGACTGTCAGCAAGCGCGTCACGCACGCCACGCACATCACGGCTTGCGGGAGATGTGGGCTGGGGAGGGGGAACGACGTACGATCTTTCCGTCCAGATGGTGCTCCTTCACCATGACAATGTTCACCGTCTTGGGGTCTTTGAAAGTGAGGAAACCGAAACCGCGCGAGCGGCCTGTGAGGCCATCGCGCATAACCGTGCACTCCAGCACCTCGCCGAACTGCGAAAAATAGTCTCGGAGGGATTCTGATTTCCGGCATCGTCAGCGCGCTGTACCCATATCGGACTCTGCCGTCGTCCCGTCGATGCTCTTCAGGAGGGCCAGGTACTTACGGTCAGTTGTCTCCCAGTTGAGGCCGCCGATAAACATTTTCCTAGGTAGGGGAGGAAAGGTCAGCGTGTCGCAAGCATAAAGTGAAGATGAGGAAAAAAAAAAAAAAAAAACGAGTCCGCGCCCAAAGACCCCTCGAGTTGAGCATTGGCGATGCTCAGCCACGAGAACAGGCTCTTGCGGCCGCCGCTTGGTACCGTTTGGTACCGCTTGGTAGTGCCAGCCCCGTCCTGTATGCCAGATATGTGCGTCTCCTCGAGCCCCTCAGGCCCCTCTTCACCGCTCAGTCATGACGGCTACCAACCCTTCTACTCTGCCCTGCCGTGCGCGTCCGGCCGTGTTGGGTGGCGGGTCAGCGGCGTGTGAGACGGTAGCCGGCTGAGACGCGGGGGTTACCGCCGGGTTGCCATCTGACAACGCGGAGTCGCCGAGCTCAAATTCCAGGAGTGCATAGTCGATCGGGTCGGCCATCTTGCTCGTGTCCGTTATGCCGTCTTGTGCCATGTGGTGTTGCGGGGCGCGGCCGAGGTGTTTGCGCGTTGGCGTTGAGAGGCCGCAGGAGAAAGTCAGAAATGAGGTGCGTGGGCGTAGAGCCGGCCTCGCGGCCGTCAATATTGAATCTACCTCTTCTTCCCCAGCGTGCGAGAGGAGAAACGGCGGTTGGTAAGACGGAGGAGAGAGGTACGTCGGCAGGTGAGGAGAGAGATGCGAGGCCCAGGAGCAGAAAGTTGCCGGAGTAGGTATTTTCTCTTGTTCTTTCTGTCTGTCTTCCGGTGGTCTTGCTATCGTGAAGCTAGGTACTTGTGTGTCTGGAGCTTCCCCCAAGAGCGCTTGCTTCCTGCTGAGCCACTTGCTTCCTCTCTCAATAACAGACCACGTGTGATCTGCAGGCTATGGACACTAGGAGCATCGCTCTCGCTCTCTGCCGGCCTGACTATCGCTTCGGGTGCTCGTTGTCGTGTTCTTTTCGCTCTTTTTTCTTCTTCTTCTTCTCTTTTGCGTTTTCTCTTCTTTTTCATCCACAAGCAGATATAGCTCTTGTCTCTGTGTGGTGTATGCTCCTGTCTTTGTGCGCAAGAATGACTTCTGCACAGCTCTCGGGTCTGTTGCGTGGCTGCCTGTGGGGTTGAAGACCGGCCGACCGCCCCCTTTGATTGACTGACTGACTGACCAACCGACTGATTGCTTCTTGCCCAAGTACTGCAACCCCCTCAGGGCCTCTCCTGGACGCCACTCGAGATTTCGCAGTGCCCTATCAAGGAGAACCCCTCTCCCGGATTGACACAGTATGGCAGGGTGCTTCCAGACTGCCACAGTCCACCCAATAGACCTCAGTGCCTCCAGCAGCCTCCTGGCATCTTGCAGCACCTCCTGGCACCCTCCGGGTGGACCAGAAAGTTGTGAGGCTGGAAGTAAAAAATAATACACATTTCAGAGAGTGCACGAGAAGGAAAAGACAATCTTACCCGTCTTCTTTTGAATTGGGTCCCCTGGCAGCAGGCATGGGGACAGGTGTGCTGCTGGAGGGAGACTCGGCGTGCTGGGCCACTGCTGTGCTGCCGTTTCCCAGGTTGAAGTCGACGTCGTCATCCTCTTCTTCCTCATATTCATCCTTCATGGATTCATTGACGTCAGGATTGTGGTCGGTAGAGAGCAGCATATCCTCGTCAACTTCAGCTTTGGCCATGGGCTCTGTGGCGGGTGCAACAGCAGACTGGTCAACCGTTTTTGCGGACGCCGCAGCGTGGCCGGACACTGCTTTCGCGGACGGCTCGTCATCGTTGTACCTGGGAGGAAGTGGATCAGCATATGTAGCTTGCAGCAGGGGATTCGCGCTCGAGGGTCGAGGGCCGGGCACTGACAGGTCGGCAAACAGATCATCTTCAAAATTCTCAGGTTCCGCCATTTTCCAAGTTGGCGCCCTTCCCTTGGAAAGGCCGAGATCGTGGTGTCAGAACACCAGGACGAAGGGTACTCTATGCTGTAGCTGCAACGGCGACCAAGGGCGATGATGGCAGAATTGCCGCGACAGGAAGGGCGATTAGAATTACGAGCGCGACGGCAGTTATGACGGTGGTCGAGGACAGTCTTGGGCAGATGGCAAAAGGCGCAATTGGGGAATAATTATCCTTGTTGCAAACTAAAGGCTGATGCGAGAGAGAGAGGGGAAATGTAGCAGGAGAGCAAAGAAGAGAGGAGAGCGTTGGCAGGCTGAAGGAATATGAGTAAGGTGGTTCGTAGCGGTAGATTTGCTCTTGAGTGGTTCCAAGCTTTGCAGATAGGTCCGAACTGGGACCAGACCGGACAGTCCCTGCCTGAGGCGGAAAGACAAAAAGGCCGACCGGCCGATTGCCAGCTGCTGGCTGGCCATTTTGGTGGCCAGGTTCCCCGCAGACCAGCAGGCGCCGAAGCCAGCAGGTAGCCCCGCTGTGGCTGCTCTTTGACAGTGGCACAGTGGCTATCCCTGGAGACTTACCCTTATCCTTAGCGGCTTTCCTTGGCGGCTGTTCAGTGGCTGCTTCTAGAGTGCAGGGGTGAAGGGGGCTCAAGCAGCCCGTGGTGGAAGCAACCACTCCACAACGGCCCTCCTTCCACAGGCTGTTACAGACAGGTAGGAGGCAAAGGCGCGTGGCCGGACCAACGACCTTCATGGGAGCGTGTTGCCAGCTCCCTACGGCAGACCCTCGAAGCGCAGAATGTGCAATAGGCAGCAGCAGTAGCCAGCGATATCCTTTCTCCTCGAGAAATGTTCTCGGGCAACCCCTCCAAGAAGCCGGCCCCCCAGGTCTGTCGCTCCCCATTATTATACCCTCTGCTGTCTATGCGCTCCCTACGACTGGCTGCGCTGTTGAGCGCCTCTGCTAACTTACGGGCCTACCGCCTACCAAGGAGATGGTGGAAGTTGGTATGTGTACCCTCCAGCGGAATGCTCGCCGTTTAGTTTGCGCGTCGAGCCCTCAAGTGAGGATACGACCGGCAGCGTGCTTGCCGCCCGTCTACCGTCTCCTACCTCCCTTCCCCCTCTCTATCTTAGAACCCGAGTACATGCGTACGGGGTACACAAGCAGCTCGGGCCCTATGCTGAACTCGACTTCTTCCCCGGTGGGCTGTAGAACGATCCGAGTAAGTCCCGGAGCTACCTCTGCCCGCGAGTCCAGCCGGCCGCGGCTCGTCTGCTCCTGCAATGACTGAATGAACACAACCACAGCTCCTCCTCGCCGTTCTGGAGGGCTTCGCAGCGCGAAACGACCCCGAAGAGGAGTAACAGGGACTCCAATCTGGTCGTCGGTGCCGCCTACTCCCATGCGGACATACTCAAATTCGATTCTCTGTATGTCCCGCTCGCTTGTTGCCTGTCGCTTATCCTCCTTCGTAGTGTCCTGCAAGCTAACGGTCTATCCCGAGAAACCTCAATGGCCCTTCCTCTCGTCCGAGGACGCCTCCCTCTTCCTCCTCCGCCAAGCTTCGAACCTCCGATGTGACCTCCCCTCCGGCCAAACAAGGCACGTCCAGGCCTGCCTCGCCGCCGCTCAAGTCCTACATGAGCTTTCTCTCCAAGACGAACGACGACTGGAATGCCGACGAGACCGAGGATGTGTACGCCTACGAGGACGACGACGGGGACGACTTCGGCCTGCCGAGTCTATCCAATATGAAGCGGAAATCTAGGCGCAAGGCGGCGGAAGCACAGGGCGGGCAGCGCGGCGCTGGAGACGATGGGCTGTCTCCCCTCGGCGACGACTCCTTCGCCGGCCCACACGCGCGTCGCTACTCGAACAGCGCCGATATTGCGGTCGAGCGGCCCGCGCCGTCGTACCCGATGCCCAAGAAGAGCGAGGGAAAGATCTTGCGGCCTCAGTACAAGGACATCCTCAAAGACCCTGCGAACGCTCTCCACCTAATCAGCTACCCCACGGTGCCGACCAACGCCGCGCCCAAGGAGGCCGACGCCGTCAGCTCGAGGATTTCGCGGATAAACAAGTTCAAGAAGCTGCTGCAAGCCTCCACCATCTCCTTGTCGGACCTCAGGACTCTCGCCTGGTCCGGCGTGCCTGAAGAAGTCCGCGCCATGACGTGGCAGCTCCTCCTGAGCTACCTTCCCACCAGCAGCGAGAGGCGCGTAGCCACCCTAGAGAGAAAACGAAAGGAGTATCTCGACGGCGTGCGCCAGGCCTTCGAGCGAGGGGGGGGGGGCGGCGGCGCTGGCGGTGCTGGTAGTGCTGGTGGTGCTGGGACTGCTGGCGGCACGGCTACGGCGCCAGCTGGCCGGGCGCGGGGCTTGGACGAGGCCGTCTGGCACCAGATCAGCATCGACGTGCCCAGGACGAACCCGCACATCGAGCTGTACGGGTACGAGGCCACCCAGCGGTCCCTGGAGCGGATACTCTACGTCTGGGCTGTGCGGCACCCGGCGAGCGGCTACGTCCAGGGTATCAACGACCTCGTGACCCCGTTCTGGGAAGTCTTCTTGGGGGTGTACATTGCGGATCCAGACATTGAGACGGGCATGGACCCCGGCCAGCTGCCCAAGACCGTGCTCGACGCGGTCGAGGCGGACTCCTTCTGGTGTCTTACCAAGCTCCTAGACGGCATCCAGGACCACTACATCGTCGCCCAGCCGGGTATCCAGCGGCAGGTCGCCGCCCTGCGCGACCTCACGGCGCGGATAGACGCGCAGCTCGCCAAGCATCTCGAGCAGGAGCACGTGGAATTCATCCAGTTTAGTTTCCGGTGGATGAACTGTCTCCTGATGCGCGAGATCAGCGTGAAGAATACCATCCGGATGTGGGATACCTACATGGTGAGTATCAGCTGCGTCCCCTCCCTGCCCTCCAGTCCCTCGCCTTTTTCTCCATCTCATTCCAAAATTTCTGCGGCTGATCAAGTGGAATGACGGGGCTGCCAGGCCGAGGAGAACGGGTTCTCCGAATTCCATCTCTACGTTTGCGCGGCGTTCCTGGTGAAGTGGTCAGACAAGCTGTGCAAGATGGACTTTCAGGAGGTCATGATGTTCCTGCAATCACTACCGACGCGGGAGTGGACGGAGAAGGACATTGAACTCCTGCTCAGCGAGGCCTACATATGGCAGAGCCTCTTCAAAGGGTCGTCGGCTCACTTGCGCGGTCCGGCGAGCAGGAACCCGTCCACAAGCCTCCAGCTATGATAGCCTTCTTTCAGACGGAACTCCGAGCTCTCGCCGGCCATATCTCTACCGGACATGTTTTCTTTCACCGGACATGTAGCCTAGGCAGCCTATCCAGTCCGCCTCACAGAGCAACGTCTGGCAGGACCGCCGTCTTGCCTTTGCCTCCGCTCTCACTACACCGCCCCCCAGGCGCTTACGTCGCCGGGGTCTCGTGAACGGAAAAGATTCGCCCAGCGGCACCCCTGCCTCGTCCCAATCTCGGGGGCGACGGATGATGGCTGAGCGTGAGGGACACTATGGGCTCGCCGGAATATACCGTGGGATCGATCCGTGCTGACACTATGACGGTGGCGGCTTCAGAGAGAACGCCACATGTGATTATGCCGCATCCGGGTTACCCCTGGCCTTGCTTGCGCTGTAGGTAGTGGCGGCGTGCCATCTATGTAACTCCCTCCAATACCCGCTTTAGAACTAGCTTCGCATCCACGTCCGATTTCGACGATCCCTCTCGATCCTAGAAACTCCGGACCGCATGATCTGCTCTCGGCACATTGTGTGCTGGGTCCGACGGTAGCTAGAACCTAGCTCTCGCTCTCGGATGCATACGTCTCCCATATATCCTGGGCGTCTAAGGAGAAAATAAGCAAGCTAGGAAATTAAGAAAATAGGACAGAAGGATTCCCGCACCCGGCAGGGGATTTCATTTATCTCGTCAAGAGACGGAGGATTCCCAGTTGACAGCGGATTTTAGGGGGCTGGAGAGGTTGGAGAGAACTACGGATACCTACCCAGTAGGTAGGCAGCGCTAGGGACCTCGTGAGGTGGTTGGGGTTGGGTTGATGTACCCAGTACTTCACTACTTAGGTGAGCGATTTATTGGCGTGCTGTCGGTACTAGTCTAGCTTGTGAAGAGAAGAATCTTCGCAGGACGAGGCCTCTATCAATCTGTCTTACGATCTTGATGGGCCTGGCCTGTCTGCGAGGAGGCATTTGGACTGATCCAGGGGCGCCGTTGCGTAGAATCGATAAGGAGCGGGAAGCCCACGGATGGGCTTGGACTTCTTGAGGAGGAGGGTGGGCAGTACTCACCGCCTCTCTGTCTCACGCTCGCTCTCGCTCTTTCCTCTCCTAGCCTTCATTGGACTTTCTTAGGAGGAAGAGGCAGAGAGGCGTCAGCCTTCCAAACAACGCATTTGGCGCAGCTCTCGAGGCAGGAGGAAAAGAGGAGCACTACTTTGTAGGTACCTCTAGAGAACGGGACATCGAAAGCTTTAGTTGACGCTCCCCCATCTCCCTCTCCCCCTCCAGTACCCTCGACTCAGTGTGTGTGACTTACTATCGAACTACTTCTCTGGAACTTCATAGCCTCTATATCGTAGGGACCAGCCCTAAAAATGCTATACCCGCACCAAGAGCTACCGGGATGCCCGCCCCAGAACCACACCGCTCACGTTCGAGACGACCCCGTCCCATGTCAAGAAGGATGGACCCGCCTATGGACTTGATCTGTTCAAGCCACTCTCACTCTCATCCATTTCCTCTCTCCACGCTCTCCCACTTGTTTTCTGATCCAGGCCCCCATTTTCTCCTCCTGCCATCCAATCCCGCCTCACCCACCCCCTACCTTACCCGGGCACATAACCTAGCCCGCCGTTCGGAGTAGTAAAAGGTGGGTGTGGACAGGCACGTCGCTTACGGACTAGGCCCGGGATTTGTTTAACCTTTTGCAAGGAGAGAGGAATGGATGACGGGGCAAGCGGGCAACGACGACATCCTGTGAGAGGAAAAGGGTACTTCCAGTGGCTCTTGTCCATCCGTTACATATAGATGTCAGCCTCCCATGTGTGTGGAGCAGCAGAAGCAGCAGCATCCAATCTATTCGGTTTCTTGGCTTGCTTCGTGGTGGCCCCGAAGATTTGTTGAAGCCCGTCATAATCGAGGTTACCGTGCGGCGTTTCTGGTTATTCCCTCCTTGCCTGACGCCGGCCTACCTTTCGTTTTATTCGGATTCAGACTTTACCCAGAACAGAAAACGGTGCGTCTGGTCCGGAACCTCGGCGCTATGACCATCCATCCACCCATTCATCTATCTGGTGCCCAGCCACTCGCCTCCCTCCCCTGCCTCTTCTCTACCTAGGTAGCTATCTACTTCCTCCCCTCCCCTCTCTACCGTACCCACGACATATCCGGGATAAGACCGCGCCGCTGTAGGTTGATGACTGGAACTTGAAGACAAGAAGGACCTAATCGAAGAGACGGGAGACACCTCCAGGATTTCGATGAAAGGATCAGGATGTATGGAGTAATACCCACATAAAGTATCTATCTAACCAGTGTAGGCATTCCCGTCTGAGACCGTCTTTACTGCTCCCTAACGCTGATGGAACTCGGGCTACCTAGTAGGTACCTCAGGACGGAAGCCAGCTGGTTAAGAGGACGTCCCTACTGTACTTCATGTATCTCTGGACAGACGCCGGGATGTAGGTAAGCCCCTATTACCTGCCTACTGTACCTGTCCGAGAAAACTCTCCCTCGGGCGAGACAGGGCTTTCTTTCCTGCCTCTGCCTCGGTATCTCTTGTCTACCTACCTCGTCGTGGAACGCGGGAAGGGGAGGGGGGACGCAAGGACGAGTGAATAGGTCCGTTTCGTCGAGTTCGGCCCGCCCGCCGTGCGTACGTGGAGGAAATCGCTTGGCTGGCTGTCTTCGACGGCTCCAGGCTCCAGGCTGCTTGTTGCTTCCATGCTTTTTTTTTTTGTCTACTTAGGCGACTCTGCCCTGCTCTGCCTTGCTCTGCCTTTCTTTTCCTTGCTTTGCCTTGTCCCCTCCCCCCTTCCCGGCATTGGCCCGAACTCGCCTCGCACAGCCCGCCGCGAGACTAGGTGGAGATACCCCATGCTTACAAGTACATTTACCTTGTGAAAGGGAGGAGGAGGAGCAGGAGGGGATTACGTACGCATCAAGGGGAAGGGGAAGGGAAGCCCGAAGCCCGACGCCTGACGCCTGAGGACGAGGAGGAAAGACGGACAGGCGGACGAACGGACACGGCCTGGGTGATGAAGAAGAACAAGAACAAGGACGAGAAACGAGAGACGGGGAATAGGGACAGAGACGGAGACGGGCTTCAGTTTGCGACGTCTATTACCCCCCTGCATATGCGTTACGCGTCCTGGCATATACTATGGCTTTCGCACTGGCCAGCCGGAAGGCAGAGGCAGGCAGGCAGGCAGGCAGGCAGGCAGGCAGGCAGGCAGGCAGGCAGGCGGACGGACAGACAATGGCAAGCAGTAGATGGAGAGGGAGGAAAAGGTGGACTACGGCTTAGATTAACTTCTAAGATCAGATCTCAAGAAGAGGCCTAGAGGGACGCACGTCGTAATCACCCTCATGGATTCATACCGGTATAGGTACGTACCTATGAAAGCAGGCGGTTCCACTTGAGTGGAAAGAAGGAAAGCACCCCGTACCAGCAGCCCTATTCGCTAGTCCGGTCGGTCAAAACCTCCAACAACATCGGACATCAAGATGGGATTTCTACCAACCGGGCACATGGCACGGTAGTAGGCAGGGGTAGTTAGTAATCCTATCGAGCAGCTGGCTCGGAATTCGCCGCTGAGGTGATCATGATCGTTTACGTATGCGGAAGAAGTCCATAAAAACGGACCATTTTGCTCGTTCGTGTTATTAGTCGATGGCCTTTTGGGGGGGGGTTTTTCGTGAAAAGTACAGAAGAAAAGGAAACGAAAAAAGGGGCGTGGGCCGGCCGGGCCTTTCGTTGGATATACCTAAGGTACCTAGGTACCCGGCCACCTAGGTAGGTACATGTAGGTACGCAGTATAGTAGCCCGTTGAGTCCGACTGACGGCGGATGGGTGCATGCCTTTCTAGCAAGTAGTATATGGAAAGTGAACAAAGCCTCAAGACAAGTAGGTACGTACCTAACCTACATGAATATCTGACTGCCCCAGCGTATGATTCCGTTCCTAAGAAATAGACAGTAAAATAGCTGGTATTCTGTTTCTGTATCCTTTGAAGTAGAATATCTAATGCCTCGTAGTCAGTCAGGTAGGTGCCCGTGTGTAAGGGAAAGGGCCCGCCTGTGTTTGCCTATTTACCTAGCTTTCTTTTTTTCTTCATCCCCTTCAGGGCTAGCGTTTCTTTCCATTTCTTTAAACCATGTACCCCTGTGTCCTGCAATTACCCACTGCGCCCAGTGTACGTACTGCCCAGTAGGGGACTGGGAGTTACCAGATAGATACACGGCCCTACGTTACGGGACGTGTTGACCGCCCTCAGCAGCCGGTGGCCGAAAAAATCTCCGATGAGAACTGGAGGCAAGCAGCGTGTAGGCTCTGGGTAGGCAGGAAGTCGGTAGATTTAATTTACCGCCCGATCTCCGCTGCGCTGCATCCATAGATGTGTGCATGGGATGTGCCTATCCGTCTGCGTTGGTAGCTGGTACCTACCGGGATAGCCTCTATCCCTACCGACATAGGTAGGTACCTCCTGAGGTGTAAACCGAAGTCCATTGGCAAACTGCCTGGAACTAAACCCGGGCACCCAACTACGGGCGCCCGCCTATGAAGATGAAGGGTGCACCGACACCCTCCTACGACTTCTATGCTTGTTGCCCGTTGCACCGCAGCAAACACGCACGGCAATCCGTCACACAAAGGGGACGTGGGGAGGAGGATGGAGGGAGGGGAGGGGAAGGGAAGGGAAAGGAAGGGAGATACGAAACATGAGAAAGACGGGACGAGACGACCTGGGCCCTTCTACCTCAGGTAGGTAGGTACTGGGTGGAAAGTCGGAAGAAGAGACTGGAAGGATAGAAGAAACGGAGCGGGGGGGAGGACAGGGCAAGACAGGACAGGGCAGGGCAGGGCAGGACGGGATGCAAGGTGGTGGATCGAGCAGTAGGGGTAGGTAGCATGGGTAGGTGCCTCGGCGGAATCGGCTTGACTAGCAACATTGCACCGTGCTCCGTAAGGTGTGCACTGTGAGGGTGTAGGGTAGGTACCCCCAACTGCTGAAGGAGGGGAGGGAAGGCATACGGCGATGTATTATGTAGATGGTGGGTATAGGGAGGTAAGTACGGGTAGGCAAGGTAGGTAGGATGGAATCAAATGGCAGTTCAGTCGATCCAGTCGATCCAGCCACTGACAGGTACGTGTATACATGTACGTACCTCTAGTGCTTCCATTGGGCGTTGACGATGCATACGCATGGAGGCCAGCCAACAGATGGACGGATGGGGCCCCCTCCCTCTGGCCGGGTAGGAGACGGATCGTATCGGGACCGCGCTGGGACCGTCTGAACGCCGGTGGCCACAACTATACGCTGACTATACCTCCGAGGTACCTCAGCCTGCTCAAAGCACATCATCCGCAACCTACCAGATAGGCAGGCGCCTTCGAGTGGGTGGTGGTAGGTCAGACGAATCCGCGAGGCGAAGAAGGGGCGCAGGACTCGAGCTCCCTGGTGGAGCTGCTAGTATTCCGAGGTAGGTACCTAGGCAGTCAGGCAGGCAGTCAGACGAAAATCCTCGAGGCTTTAATCCCAAGAAAGGCGTCTAGGGGTAAGTAAGGCTGTCATGGGGTATAATGTACCGACCGACGTTCCGAAGATCGATCGCCAAAAGCAATAATATTCGCTGTTATTCTAGACGGGGGGAAGGGATAGGGGTGTGGGATTTGTTTTTATTTGGGATGACGGATCTTAGAAGGCTGCGGCGGTGCGCGCGTCCTCGATCCCATCTCCGTCTGGCCCCCTACCGATCCTTCGTGTCCAGTAAGATAGGCTACATCTGACGAAGAGGCTGGCTGAGAGGGAGAGCCGAGTTGCGCTTTCTCGGGGCGGCAAGGCCGCTTTGCTTTGGCGGGCTGTTCGCCCTTCACTTTTCTACCTACCACCTTTTGATGCGATGTAGACGGGCCGGTCGTAGCTACAGGTAGGTACACACAAGGACCTGGTCCCTAAGTCCAGGTGGTAAGCACGACTTCACGCCCTACTCCTCCTCCGTACCGCCTCCGTGCAGCCTGCTCGTCGCCGGTAGTCAATAAGGACGGATAGTTGATAGGGAGTATATACCGAGTACTTACCAAGGAACTTACCTGCGCGAGCATGAAAATTCTGCCTCGTGCTGTAGCTACTGCCGGTGCCGGTGCCGCTGCCACTGCCACTGCTGCTTTTCCCCGGCTTGTCTCCTTACCCTCCCGCACACCCCCCTGTCCTATTCCTCCTCCACTACCGCCTCTTCCCCCATTTTCCTAATGGTGGTTGGTCATATGCCTCAGTATCAGCATCGGATGACGTGGCTTCGACAGTCAGGTATTTCGGTCGAATCAGAAATCTGCTGGCCTCCTTTCCCGCAGTGGACGGGGCGAAAGGCGAGGGAGGAGAAGGCGAGGAGAAGACGAGCGAGGGCGAAGCGCGGGGTTAGCTCATTGGCACCCCCCCTTCTTCCCTCTCGTCCTCTTCTTTAGATATTGCTGCTGTCTTCTGCCGGCCCCTGCTTCCTGTTCCTTCTCGTCCTGCTCCTGTCTGCTCCTCGTCCTCCCCCTTCTCATCCTATCGTTAGGCAGCGCGGTGCGCGGTGGGGGAGAGAGGGGGGCGGAGGGGGGCAAGAGGCCGTGGATTCCTAGTGGTTCTTTCGCCTCCTGGCGGCGGAGATGGTGTCGTCGTATGTGGTGGACAGGGACGGCGGTGAGACATTTGACAGGCCCGCTCGGGATGGGCGTTGTGTTCCACGGCACAAGCGTCCAGCCCCGTCTTTTCTTCTTGTTGGTGCTGGACATCGCTGGCATGGGCTGGGTAGCACGCCCTGTGGACCAGCACACACCAGGACAGGAGGGGGGGCTTGGTGGAGTTTCGGTGAGACAGGGGTGCTCGTGGGAACGAGACCGTCGGATTGGATAGTATGCTTTTCTCCTCATCATGGGGAGACGGCGGGATGTGGTCTAGGAAAAGAAGAGACCGGCCTCCCGTTCCGTGGGTGCCGCTTTCCCCCTTCATGATGGACGCAGTCGCCAGGTTGTCGCTAAGCTGAGTGGCTTGTCAAGTGAGCTGATCATGATGCCGTCGAGTTGCAGAAGGCGCTTTCTCGGAAACTTGCCTTGCTGCCCCCCCCCGAGTGTGCCCGGCTGCCTTGCAAGGCAGTACGTTGCGAGATTGTGTATCGTAGTTTTCCGACGGTAATTTTCCATCGAGAGATGGTGACAGCAGCCAGCCTGATGGGGGGTGGTACCGTGTCAAGGACCGCTTCCGCACAGTGAGACCAAACGTTCGTGCGATTGTACTTGTCGTTTCAATGTGATGGTGATTGCAGGGCGCACTGGACTGGCCAATGGCCGCTCTGACTGCGTCGGCACACTTCGAACATATGTGGGTGTCGCGACGACGGGTCTGGATCGCAAGCCGTTCCGCCTCGCTCGGATGGAGGGTACCTGTGTCGTCTCGATTTCGGTGTCGAGTCTACGCGAAATAGATGATGTCTTGATGCGGGCTCCAACTCCACATGCCGAGGGCCAGAATCATAAGAGCAAGGATGTCCGATGAACTACAGCGGCCGTTCTCGGAGCTTGTGGCCGCTAGAAGGGGGAAGAGGAAGGAGTAAATCCTAGAAAATAGGGGGGGCTGGGAGACATCACCGGCCTGAGCGCGAACGCCTCGTGGGGGCGCTATGGCAGCATCGTGCCGGTTACATACCGCATCCTCTGGCGCAGAAAAAAAGAGGGAAAAAATAGGAAGGTCGGACCGACGCCGTTCGGTCATCCTGGGAGGCGGCGGAGGCGGGCGGGGAGAGCAGAGAAAGTCGGTGTGTGCTCAGTGCAGAGGAGCCATCAGCCAGACGGCTTGACTAGGGGGCCGTGACCGGGAAGTTCCCTACACAATCGTGGAGAGACGTCTTCCCCCTCCCCCCTCCCGGGACTAAACCAACTAAAGTGCCGGGAACTGCTCGCAACGTGGTGCCGTTTGTCTGCGTTGCCGGCGCCTGGGGTGCCGAATGCCGCCGCCGAGGTGCGTTTGCCATCCCCAAACAATTGCCACAATAGGCAGCTTCGAGGAGAAAGGGAGAGGAAGAGGTCAAGCCGTCAGGAACAACGGGTACGCACTACACCACCTGTCTTGCAGATCCATTCAACGGCCGACGGACTGGCTGGCTAGCTCTGACTGACTGACAGACAGACTGTCTGACTGACTGACTGAATGACATGTCCGACCGACCGACTGGCTATATGCCCACCCGGCGTCCGTGATTTCGGGCAAATTCCAGCAAGGGGTACCTACGTAGATAGCCGCCGTACCGTACCTTATACGTACTCCCCCTAGGAGAGGCCTAGAAGGGGAGCCCGCCACCGTGTTGACAGAACACCTAGCCACTGACCAGCGGTGCTATACGCCCCTCAGTACAATCGATGTTTCTTGATGCAGCGGAACATGTGGACACGTACCCCTCTCTCTCGCTCTCTTTTTACAGAGTAAGGCCGTCCTCCATGGTTCGTCGGGACGAGCGTGTGTGTGCGAGAGAGGGGGCGAGAGAGGGTGCGTGCACGTTAACCTGCTGTGAGAGCGTCCGTCGGCCTTCGGCCTGCTCAAGCCTCGACCTTGCAGTGTGGGATGACGACGACGTGCGTCACATCGTCCCATCCCGCGCCAGTCACGGCGATGGTTGGACACACTCGCCGCCGTATCTTGCAGCACGATGCCTTGTCGCGCACTCGGCGGCGGCTTCTGCGTAACGCGGGAAGCCGAGTTTGCATGCGCGGCGAGAAGGGGCAGAAGGGGCAAGGAAGAGGGGACGGAGAGAGAAGGAAAAGACAGGCTATCGGTGCTGCCGGCCTTCCTTCGTAGGTGACCGTCCACAGGTCTGCCCACAGGACCGTCCACAGGCCCATCCAGACGTCCATCCAGGGAGGAGATACGATGCGACGTTCGACAGTACGTGGCCTGGCTTACTGCCGCTGAGGCCGTTGCATTCGGTCCCTAGAGCCGACGCAGCCGTGCTGCCTCTCCGGCCTCGTCCCAAATCTTGGGCGGCGGCCACGGGCGGCCGGCGTAGGGCTTGGCCGCTTAGGAGCGAGCCCGATCTGTCGCCCGATTGGGGGAGACGTAGCACTGGCTGGGTCGAGGGCCGGAGCCCCGTAGGGGCTGCGGGTGACACAGCCTATCAATGGCACGTCCATCGACATGAAACGCTTGCGCAGCCCCCCAACCCTGCAAAGCTTGGATCTAAGTCGATGGGAGCTGGCTCGTGTCGAGAGCCGACTGCGTCAGCAGCGCGCTGAGAGGCGGAGAGAGAGAGCACTTGCTCCTCCCCAAGAGGAACCGCTGTCGTAGTGACGACAACCCGCGGTATCTTCCGTTTCCCTCCTCGGGCCAGCCGGCCTGTAGGATTCGCAGCCTCCGGAGTCAGGCCGCTGACCGGTCTCAGTGCGTCGAAGACAAGTAGTAGACGCTACGCTCCCTAATTTCAGCACCTTGACGCAAAGCCGGGTCCATACTACCACCCCGCCGTGCCTGCCTGGATGAGCTGTCAGCGTCTACCTACCTATACCCTAGGCAGGTAGGCGGTGGGCAGACAAAGTATCGGGAGGTGCTCTGTAGCCGGTCAGCCTCAATCGTGATCCTGGGTCTGAAGCCGGGCTGAGGGTACGGCGTCCGATCAGGACGGCCCAATCCTGCTCCTTCGCGCTGTCCCCGGCCAATCATGTTCGGCTGAGGGAAGGCGGGAAACGCTTATTGCTCCCATGTCCTGCTGCGGCGAGGACGAAGAGGAAATGGAGAAGGGGAAGATCAAAAAAAAAAAAAAAGCAGAAAGAAGACGAAAGGGGGAGTGAGATTAGACGAAGTGCCGAAAGGGAGCCGCAAGCCGAGCCTCGTATTCTAGAATGAAGAAGTCCATCAGTGAGATGGCGGGCAGGCGGGCGGTCTAATCACCTCCAGGCCAGACGCGCACTACTCACCTACCGAGGGAGGGCTACGCAACACCCAACGGGAAGAGAGCTCCTGCGTCTCGGTAGGTCGGTGGGAGCAACTGGCTCCGCTAAGCCGCATCGCCGTAAGAGTTCCATGGCTTGTAGGCACAGGTACCTGTAGGTAGGTACGTATCGCCGCACCCACCGCCTCGCCGCCGAAATGCACATGCCCCGGTGTGGTGTCAGGAGCCTCGCAGGCTCACGGCCTCACAGGCGCACTATGTTTAGACGGCTCGAGGCGAGAGAAAGGCCGAGAAGGCGTTGCTGCAGGGCGCACAGCGCGCATAGCGCACAGTGCAAACCAACGATAACTCGAACCCCAAGCAACGATGCTCGCTGGCGCCTTCTTGATGCTTTTTTTGTCGCCGGCTCCGCCACCACGGTGGTCCGTAGATGAAGCAGGGGCCAAGGACTCGGTGAATGGACGAACAGCCGGACAGCCGCTAGAGGATATACGTACTCCGTGCACTGCTCCGTGGGTAGAGTGCCCTACGGAGCACCTATTGGTAGACAAGTACCGTGCGGGCCTGCAAGGTTGACGCCCGCTGGAAGCTCGGCACCGGGGACCAACGGCGGTGACGAGCATCCATGGCGGGGAAGGTCGAGGATGATCTTAAGTAATGTACTTAGGTTTCTTGGGCCGGAACCGAGGCGTGCGGGTGCGCTACCGGAGGAGGCCGAAGGAATCGAATCGTGCGGGATAATACTGCAAGCAGCAGGTTGAGGAAGGTGCAAGAGAAGGAACGTACTCGTAGACTCAGGTACTCGTACTTGCAGGATGTTTGCAGCAGCGGCGGACGTTAAAAAAGACGTGCCCCGCAGCAGGTGGGCCGGGGCGGGGATTGCGCCCACCTAGTCCAAATCCTCACATCAGAGCCTGTTGGTGACTTCCGTAGGTGGCCAGTGCGTCGGCGGATACACGGCTGGTACTTCGTCTCTTCCAGCCTTCGCGAGCCCGAGCCCCCAATTCACCCCCATTCGCGCCGTTATCGACGATCTTGCAGTAGCTCGCCTGGTAACGTTGGCGCGGCAACTGCTCGTCTTTCATCCGACTTCCTTCGGCGGATGGGGTGCGCGTCTTTTCGGGGGATTCGCGGATTACTGGCTTCCGCGTCATCCTCGAGCAGCAACGAGCGGATAGGCTGGATAGGCTGGCCGCGGTGGGTGGCTGGTGTGTCTGCGGGCGTCTCTCGACATCGGCTGAAACGGGATGCTTCCCACATGTGCGCCGTATTATGTGTGCGTGCGCGTCCATGGGGCGTACTGGGTACTCGTGGTATGGTTCCTTCCTGCGGCTTCTCGTTCAGTTCTCGTTCTTCTGCACAGGTACCGACTACTTACCTACATAATGCCTTACGAAGTGTGCTCCATCGCGATAACCGTCATGGCTGGGCGGCCGCCTATCAGGCCATCCCATCCTGCTGAAGTGAGCAGGACGACAACCTACGGACGCACACCCGCCCCCATCCCGCCGCGCCTGGGCCAATTGCCGTCAGCCATCGGGCTGCCGTCCGAGATGGCTTCACCCCTGTTGCTTCAGCATTTCTGAAACGTGGAGCAGGCTCCTGGGGGCTTCTCGCGGGCCAATGGCGGCCGCCTCTGCCTCGGACGTCAACAGGGATCCCTGCTGCCCCACTCCTCCCTCTTCTCACGACGACTTCAGACCCTGGCACTGCCTGGGCGCTGCTACCCTGGGGCTACCCTGGCACTACCCTCGCACTACCTCCATGGGCTCTCTGCTCTCTTCGTCCGGCGTTGTTACCCTGCCACCGCCTGCGTCCCGTCTGACATCTTCTGACAGTCGCAGCCGTCGTGCCGTCAATGCTGCTGCAGCGGCCGCGCTGTTGGACGAACGCTCTGCCACGTCTCGAGATCCGCGTCCGCTCATTCGCGCGCTGCTCCGGCCGGCCGGCGCTGTGCGGGCTCTTGGCCCTCGAAAAATGACGCTCACTTCAGGCAAGGCCTGCAGGCAGACCAGCACGTCCACGCTGTTGCGGCGCGCTTGTTTCCTGTGCAGGCTCCTGCGCTGCCTCGCTCGCTCCGTCGCCGTCACGAAAGCATGTGTGCTCAGCGTGTGTGCTCAGCGAGTGAGCTCAGCGAGTGAGCTCAGCGAATGGGCTCAGCGAGTTGGGCTCACGCATGCTGAAGCATCTGTGCTATGTTGCGCCCCCTTCCCCTCCCCAGTCGCCCATCCTTCCCTGGCCCCGTCCTCGCCTCGTTAGCTACTTACTATAAGCGCCTTACGATCGGGATAGGATAGGATGGCTTATGGGCAGCGAGTGCGCTTCCGCGGTGCAAACGCTAGTAGCTTTAGTTCTCACTGCCCTCCCTCACCAACTCCTCCTCGCGGCCTTAGCATGACGTCGGTACCGAGACTCAGGCCGAGCCCACGGAGGGCCAGTTCTCACCAAGGGACACCAAGGCGTGGCGCGGCCTGACGGTGCTTCACCAGGTACGAATCCCTCATTTCTTTCTTCTGCTAGCCAACGCACCCTTGCGCCTCGCGGAGTCGTGGTCGAGGAGAGAGGCACGAGGGCTGGCTGCTACTTAAATAACAACCCCGAGGGAATAAGCCCCAGGGCCCCGCGTTGGGTTCAGAAGAGAAGTAAGCAGGTGGTAGCTTCCTCCAGTGGCAAGTACCGCGCACAGGGGGGGCGGCTCTGCCGCCGCTACGCCATTCCCCGTCTGCGAGGGGGGAGGGCGCGGTGGAGGGGGCGTGTGTACGGACGTACTTGTGAAAGGATTGTACTCCGTCCACGCTAAAGCCGAAAAGCAGCAAGCCGCGGCATCGGCATGATCTTCCAACGGTTCAGAGCCGTTTGGGGCCCACAAGGCAGTACAGTAGGTAAGTACCTCTTACTTACCTGCCTTACTTTCCCCTCGTGCCCTCCGGCCGTTGCGGATCTCCAGTCTGCCAGGTCACCCTGTCTAGGGCCTGGGTTGTCTGCTCCGTACCTTCCCACCCACCCCTCCCCTTTCTTTACCTGGCTCGAGCTTACGCTACAATCGGTATCTGCCGGGAAGGTTTTGCGGCCTGCGCACGTCCGCGGGTCTGTTCGCACGGTCAGATACCAGTCCGGTCGCAGGTGGGCGCCAGCTCGTGTCGTCCTACCCTTCCCAAGGGGGGAGAAGAAAAAATCCCTATCCGCGCAGAGGTCTACCCGTCGACGTGGAAGGTTTCAAGCCCCATCGGGGGTCTCAGCTTCGCCGATCCTCTGTGTGCTACGCCTCAGTTCCCCATCACCACCACTGCCTCTTCCCTCGGTTAGTAGGGTGGGCGCCGCCAGGGCGCTGCTCGGGCGCACCGTTTGCGAAGGCCCTGTGGGGATCCATGGTTCAGACGAGCATCTGACGCCATGACTTGCGGTCAGCCAATCCGGAGGCACCGATACCATCCGAAACGCGGCCAGGTCGAGGCAACGGCTACCCAGGTATTCCGGTACCTTATACCCATCCGTTCTCTGTGTCGCCCACTTCGCACGGCTTTCGACTGTGCAGTCACTGTGCCAGCGCGCCAGCCCTCTGTACCCCTGTATCTTTATTCTATTCTGCCTGCCTTCCTGCTTGTTTGCCTGTCTGCTGTCCGTCTGTCTGTCCGGCCTGTCTGTCAGTATGCTTCCCTATCCAGTTGCTGTTCTTCCCATCCCGTACCCAAGCCTACCTAGGTGCCCTTCCGATCGATTATGCCTACCAGCACCCTCCAAGCCTCCTTACCGCACCTACCCGCCGCCTGCCTACTAAGGTACCATTGCTAGTTGTCTCTGCCCACCCTCCTACCCATCTACCCACCTACCCCTACAGTCCTTATACGGCGCAAGGGCGAATGCCTCTCGCTAGGGCTACCGGGGGGCGCGAAGGGGAACACCATCTCTCTGTGTCTGTCGCCGCCACCACAAGAGTGCAACAGAGTGGAGACAGCAGCCGCTAGCATGGACTAGCCTTCCTCAATGCGAAGATCGAAAGAACGCTAGGATACCCCTGTCGCTGCATACTACGAAGTATGGAATACATCCACAGTCCAGACTGTTACTCCTTCTCTTCGAATACCTCTCGCCATCCTCCGTCTTGTTGTTGACTGTCCTGTGATCATGCCGTTGCCCGAACTTGTGAGATCCCCGCCCCCCACCCCCCCCCATGTACGCCTAGTCCTTTTGTTTGGCTCCTCTTCCGACTTGGGCTGGTCAAGATTGGCTGGTGTCTCTCTAGTCTGTACTTACGCTGGGACCAAGACCTAGAATAGGACTTCGACACTAGAGGTTCCTTCCCAAGGATATCCCAGAAAGAGAGCACTGCACATCAACTCTTTGGCTCCTTCTCTCTTCTCTCTTCTCGCTTCTCGGAACCTTCCTCTAGGGCGTCTCCGCCTTCCGCCATCATCTGGGGCCTTCCTGAGGTCTTCTTCCTTCTACTTCTTGTAAATCTATCTATTCGTCCCATCCTTCGCCCGGGTCAGTGTCAAAAGTCGATCTCTCGCCTTCCCCCTTAAGGGTTTATCTTTTTCAGACCAACGTCAGGAACACGAGACGACGACATCAGCCATAGCAAAAACTACGTGGCCGTTCGGAAAGATAGATATCTTTTTCTTTCGATTCTTGTTTCCTTCAGTTTGTAGTTATTGTTTCTTCGTCTTCACTATATCTATCCTCCATTCGTATCCCCCCCCCCCCCCTTCTCCGCAGAGAAAACAGGCGCAGCAGGCACAGCAGGCACAGCAACAGCAGGCGAAGCAGGCAAAACACCAGGACGAACGAAGCTGGAAGGAATGCCCTCATAGTCGGCGTTTTGAGCAGTGTTGCCGCACGTCCCACCCGGTGTGTTTTTGCTTTAGCCCGAGCGCGGGAACGATTCGACACTTGTTTCTCTCGGTTCGCGAGACAGAAGAAGGAGGGGTTACTGACTCCAATGACGATCGATGCCCGAGGCTAGCCAGGGGTCTGCACTGCTCGGCGCACTTGGGGAAGAAACATACCCTTGCTGTTTCTGCACGACCGCCTCGCCAGTTTGGTAGTTGTTTCTCACGTCGTCTCTTGGGCCCAGCCGCTGAAACTCTCAAACGTCGATCCGGCGAGAACCACTGATCCCCGCCGGCAACCTCTCGCCCCGTCCGTTCGCCTGTCTCGCAGGGCGTGGCAGCATCAACTACAAAAAGAAACCGCGGGTCTTCTTCCGTCATCGTCAGTCGCGTCTCAGGACTCTTGTCCTCTTCAAGGAGGGAGCGCCCCCTCGACATATTTTCGCCGCGCTATTCTCGACGCCAAGAGCTCGTCTCTAGCCTCTTCCGTAGGCGTGCTTAGGGCAGCCTCGGCCTGCGCTGCGCCCTTTTGTCGCCTTCCCCTGGCCACGGAGACTCAGCCGCCCGTGGGCCGGCAGAAAACAGCGTCGGGGCCATACATCGGGTCGGCGGATCGCTCACGGCTTCTTCGGTGAGCCAGGAAAGGGGGCATCAAGAGGAGGGAGGCGCCTGCGCCATCTTTATCTGATCAGGACAAGGTTAGGACAAATAGCCGCTGTCGGTCCTGTGGCTAGAAGGACAACGCGGAAGTCTCCGAATAGGCGGCATCGGCAACGGCACCGGCACCGGCACGGTCGATCAGCGCCATTATCGCTGTAGAGGATCGGGCGCAGGTCGTTCGCTGGCTCGGACCCTTGGTGCTATTTTTTATTCAAAAAAGAAACATCTTCGGCATCGCACCGGGCTGCGTAACGACAGGCCGACGTCAGCTGGATCTCGTTTGTGTTTTTTTGTTTGCTCGGCAGAGGTGCCACGATCGAGGGGGAGAAAGAGGGAGGAAAGGTTGGAAAACTCGAGGACGGCGGTGTCGACGCGACGCCGACGCCGGCTAGCAGAACAGCATAATCACGCGTCCGCGCTGGGCGGTCCGGGAGGTTTTCCTGAAGGACGAAAGGCTGTCAGCGAGCGAAGTATGAATTTGACGTCGCTAGTCATCGACCCCATGGCTGGGCTGACGGGCTTCGGCGCGCGGAGGAGAGGATTCTCAGCGGATGCCAGGGCTATGGCTTTGGGTCCGGGGAACGGCGGCACGGCGAACCCCTTTTCGGCGGGGGGAGGGGCGGCGCCTCTGTGCGGGCCGCAGCCCTTGCACGGGGCAGCTATCCTGTCCAGGAGGGACCGCGAATGGAGGCCCGAACCGAGGGTAGAACTGAGGTGGGGAGATGCGAGGGGAGGAGGAGAGCCAAAGAGCGAGTGGAGGACCGTGGCGGGGAGCGAGTCTCGGGGCGAGACGAGGGGTGAGAGGAGGGGCGTGACGAGGGCCGCAAACAATAGCAGCGGCAGCAGCAGCAGCAGGAACAGGACGCCGTGGGACGCCGGAGGCTACTCGCTGCCCCGGGGACCGGAGGACGCAGGCAATATGATCCGAGGTTCACCCGCAGTGAAGCCGGCGTGCTGGAGCGAGTCGCCAACGGAGGCGGCGGCGCCGGGCAGCCCCAAACTGCCCTGGCCCAGCCATAAATTCTCAGACAGCCGCAGCAGCCTGTCTTCTTACACCACCAACACGTCTAACCATTCCTCGGCTAGCAACTCGCTCTCGCACTCGCGTATCTCCTCGCTCTCCGCCGTGAGCGAATCGCAGGCCGTCGCAGCTTCTCATCGCGGCCCCGACGACGAAATAGCAGCACACGGCTTCCCCTCGGCCGACAACGCGCAGCGGCACTACCCGTCTGCCTCTGTCTCCCAGCTGCGGCGCGAGAGCCTCCAGGGTGACGCGTTGGGCGCGGTACAGCAGGGAGCGGTGCTGCAGGGCGAAGAAGGACGCACTGGTCTTCCCCTGGACGGGGCGGTGACCGACCGAGGCCAGCAGGTGACCGAGTTATCAGCAGAACAGGTTCCGGCAGAAAAGTGAGTTGAAAGTGACCCGATTCCTGAGGCCAGGAGCAAACAAACCTGAGAGCTAGAGCCATCCCCCCCTCTGCTGATTCTCTTCCCTCCCTCTCCTCTCCCTCGTCCCCCGCTCAGAAGAAAAAAGCCCATCATCACAAACGCAACCTGCATGCGCACAAAACTTTACCCAAACATTGCAGTCGCAGCTGCGTGCCAACGGCCACTCCGTTTCATCGCGGAGACGAGCGCGAGCTGATTACAGACAGGGATTTGTTTTCGAGACCGCGCCAGGGCGATCAGGGCGATCAAGGCGACCAGTTGCAGCGCGTGCATCTCGAGCCGCTTCCACAACCACCACGACCATCCCAACAAATATCACAACAAGCATCACAACGACAATCACAACCACCCCGACCGAGACGAGGACAAGTAACAAGCCAGACAGCACTGCTCGTCCGGGGCCACAAGCGCGCAGTGTCGGCGCCAGATTTCCTGTCGGTCAGGGGACACAGCCTGCACCGGCACTTCCCGACGTTCATGCCGATCGCAGAGGACGGGCATCGCAACAGCAGCACCATGGACGAGCCGCATTCGCCGTGGTCGAGAGAATCGGACGGGGCGGGTAACGGATCCGCGGACGACATGGCGCCGTACCCGCCGTTCCCGCGGGGCCCGACGTTCCCCGAGCCCCCGCAGCACCCGATGTACCAGGACCAGGGCGGTGCGTCGCAGGGCAGCAGCCCCGAGAACGCGGAGGAGGGCGACGAGGCAGGCGACGAGGCGGGCGACGAGGCGGGCGAAGACGCGAGCGAGGATGCTCAGGGCCCGCACACGCCGCACACGCCGCACACGCCGCATACGACGCCGGGAGCGGGGGCGCTGTCGCCGCCTTCGCCGCTGCCGGCGCGGCCGCCGCTCAACTTCGACGCGCAGCCGTGTTGCATGTACAAGTCGTACTGCGACACGGGCTCGCAGCTGCGCAAGGCGATCTCGCACATCTTCGGGCGCAACAAGGCATGCACGCGGCAGATCCCGGCGGGCGTGTGGGTGCACTACTGCCGGAAGCACTACCAGCGGTCGCGCTACCGCAACGGCCCGGAGTACTCGAAGCTGCAGGTGGGCCTGGTCAAGACGCAGGTGCAGCGCGTACACGCCTGGAGCGAGAACAACGCGCGCCACGGCGTGCTGCCGGTCGTCACTAGCTGGCGGCTGGCGGCGCGCAAGCGGGAGGCCACGCGCGAGGCGCTGAAGCAGAACAAGAGCGGGGGCAAGAAGCGCAGCCTGCCGGCGGACAGCGACGACGAGGACGCGCTGGACGACGACGAGGCCGAGCCGGGCGAGTCCAGCACGGCGCTGCCGCAGTGGCTGAAGCAACACGTGCGCGACGGCCACTCGACAGCGGACGTCATGGCCATCGTCGAGCAAATCAAGGACGAGATCGAGGCCGGCCGCCTGGTCCAGATCCCCGACGTCGAGTTCCTGCCCAACATCCGGGAGGACGACCGCAACAAGAGCAAGAGCAAGAGGCCCTACCGCCGCCGCACCTCCGCCAGCCACGCCCGCTCGCAGTCCGAGGCCCACATCAGCAAGCGCCCGCGCGTCGACCGCGACGACGAGAACGACGACGACGACGCCGGCTCGTCTCCGACGCCTCGGGGCGACCTCTCGCGCCTCCGTGTCGCCCACCGGCCGGCCGAACCTACCCGTGCCAGCGTTACGCCGGGCCCTTTTAGGGATCGGGCCCACAGCCTCGGCTACCTGCAGCAGCGCCGCCCCAACGGCGGCCCCCCGCCCGCGCACGACCGCAGCCGCGACTTCGCTTCCGGACCCCTGCCACTGCCGGTCCCTCAGCGGCCGGCTTTCGACGCGCATCTGCTGGAACGCCTCCCCCCGAATCGCCGCGCTCCCGCCCACCAGCGCTCGCAGTCTGAGTTCGCCCCTTTCCCGCACGATCCGCTGGCCTCGCAGCGGCACTCGCAGACGCCCTACCGGCCCATCTCTTCGCACGACTACTCGCACCCGCATGGCTACCCTCCGCACCGGGCGGGCGGTCGGCACCCCTTCGACCCCACCTACGATAATACCACTTACGACGCCCCGTACGATGCGTCGCCGCACGATGCGCCGTATCACGCCGGTCGCCGGGGGCTCCCGGCTTCCGGCAGCAGCGTGTCCAACTCGTTCCGCTCGTCTCTGCACTCCGAGTGGCGCCACCCGGGCGACCCGGGCCACCCAGGCCATGCCGACCACCCAGGCCACGCGGCCCATCCCGACTACTGGCGCGGCAGCAATTCTTTCCAGCGGCAGCAGGGCCGGCCACAGCTAAGCCCCCTCGCCCAGCCCCATCCCGCGACCCCTGCGGGCTCGTCCGCGTCGCGCGACAATATCGCGGACCGTCGCTTTCCCGATCTGCAGGGCCGCCACTCGCGGCGCCAGAGTTCCCCGGCCGTGACGCGCGCCCAGCCAGCCGCGGACATCCCCTTCTCCAACCCGGTGCGACCCTTTACGCCGCCTACCCATCAGCGGCCGGCCGTCCCGTACGCCAACGGCCTGTTTGCGGAGCACCAGCACCAGCCGCGCTCGCCCTTCGAGTCGCCCTTCTCGCGTGGCCCCTCGTCCAACTTCTCGCAGGCTCCGCCCTACCGGCAGGGTCTCCGCGGCGACACCCGCCACTATCGCACCCAGAGCTATACGGCCACGTACGCCCCCGTCTCCGAGACGCTCGTTCCAGCCAATCCAGACGCCGAGCACGAGCGCGGCCACAATCGTGGCAGAATCAGCAACTACGGCCCCCAGCGGGAGCCTCCGCGCGCCGGCACGCAGCCGCGGACGCCGTCGCCTCGTGGTCGGGAGACGAACGAGCAGCATCAAAAGCAGCAGCAAGAGGGTGCTCATCAGCCTGCAGCCGAGCCATTCAGAGCGACGCCTTCCACCACTCAGCTTCGAACCGTCTAGGAGACGGAGCGAACTAAGGATCTCTACCGTTCCCGCCGCTGATGGCGGTACGGCGCGACGTCTTTTATGGCTACTTTACGTCCCACTGGGAAACACGAGGAGAGGAGGAGCGATTAGGAACAGAAGAGAAAGGGACAGTGGGGAAGGGGACAAAGGGACACAGCCTTGCAGCAATAGCAGGGTGTCCTCGAAACATGATTTCCCCCATCCCCCAACTTCTCTCGACTCGTTCTCAATCTCTCTTTCTTTTCCATTTGCGGCATTCCTCTCATAGTATTCTCTCAATTCTCTCTCTGTACGGGGACGATCTCTCTCGCCCCTGCCCAACCCCGACTTACCGAAATCATTTACCGTCCTCCACTTCTTCGCTCTATGCACCGGCATTTCCACCTTACCTTTACCCTTAACCTAACCTCTTTTCTTTTCTCTTTATTTCGCTCTTCTCTTTCACATCTTCCATAGCATCGGCATGCACTCGGCCTCTGCTATTTGTCCCTCTTCCGATCAACCCACTTTCTGTAACGGGGAAAAGAGTCAGCCTTGGTGACAAGGGTCAAGAAAAATGGATGATGAAGATTCGGATGAGGATGGGATCAGGGCAATTTCTATTTTCCTGTACGGCTATCTGCGCCCAGCATCTGGAGGGGGGGATGGGAGCTATGAGGCAGGCGAGTCTAGAACGAGAGAGGACGACAAGAGGAGAAGGAAACAGGAGACAGTGTGGAAGAGTGAGTCGCTCGACGCCGAGGGCAGTCTATGCCTACCTCGTGCCTCTGGAGCAACCTACCTAGCCACATCTCCCCTATCTGCCTGCTCTTCTACTTCGTCCGGACGAAAGGATGGGATCGTCTTTTTCTCTTCCTCGCATTAGCTTGCTTGCTCTCGGCCTGCATTGTTTGTTTTCGTGTCGTTTTAGAGCATAATACCCCGGTGCGTTCGTTCGCTTTATTCTACCTTTCTTAACCCTCGTTCTAGACGGTATCTGGGGGTCCTGGAGGACTCCCTCCTTCTCTTCCTTCTCTTTCTCTCTTTCTTTTCCCCTTACTTGGCTTCCTGCGGCCCGGTTCTTGGCCGGGCCACATAGATGGATCTGGATCATGTGGAAGGCATGGGATCATGTATGTGGGAAACGGTCATGGCCATGGTCACGGGGTAGGCGTTTGGGGGGGATCCCGCCTTTTGTGGTTTTTCTTCTTACCAGGGTTTAGTCGGACAGGATGGGACATGGCGAGAAAGGGGCAATGGGAAAGGCCAGAAAAAAAAGATGAAAAAAAGGGGAAAAGAAAAATCTGTCAAGGGTGTCCATACCGCGTCCGGTGACGGAGTCAGGGTCAAAAGGCCAGATAGTCGGAAGAACAAAATGTACACTCCGGGGCCGAGGAAAGCCGGTGGGAGTAAGCTACGGTACTAAGGTAGCAAAATACTGCAGGTACTTACACCAACCAGCAGGTTCTTGCAAGCAGCGATGCCGTCCATATGGTTCCCCCTCGATACTTTTCTAATTTCTGCTTCGCGAGTAAGGTGGTAAGTAAAGTTGATGAATGCGGTAATAGCGTCTAAATAATTAATGGCTGGTTGCATGTGTCAAGGTCTGCTCGGTGACGAGAACCTAGGTACCTAGGTACCTGTTCCATACACGCAATATCAGTATCGTCCCCAGACATCATGATAGACGACGACTCTTAGATGACGTATTCGCTTGCCCAGTTGCACCCTATTTAAAGCCAGGTATCTACTTCCGCATGCCTCCACCGCTTCATACACTACATCCTCACCCACCATGTTTAACGTAACTCTTGAAGAGCTGGAAGAATGGAGAAAGCTGCCGGTGTTCGCGTCGGCCTCTCTTCGGCTGCTGCTCTGGCCCCAACAAGAAGAGGCAGCTCCACCTAGGCCGCCCGCGCTGACCGTTATCTTCAATGAGCCCGCTACGCCAGCCTCTCCCGTATACGCGCCAGCCTCTCCCCCACCCACGCCGTGGCTCAGACGACAAGGGCCACTCGAAGAATGGTGGAAGCCGGCAGCGCTGCCCCCTACCCGTAACTCTTCCGCATACACGCCAGTCTCTTGTTCGCCAACGCGACGGCCTCAACAAGAGTCACCAGAAGCACGACGGGATCCGCGACTGCTCGCTCTTACCCTGAACTCTCCCGCTCCCGCATTCGCTCCTGCATCCGCTCCTGCTTTCACGCCCACGTACTACTTCTTCTACGGCCCCCTCGCACGGTCCACCCTCCTCCAACGCATCCTCTACCTCCCCAACACGCTCGGCTATCCCCAGCTCCGGCCCGCCAAACTCCGCTACTTCAGGCTGCTGCTTGATCGCCGCGACGGCGGCGACGCGCGGTCCGCCGCGGCCGCCATCGCGCCAACAACTATCGCCGCCGGCGACGAGGTGCCTGGTCTGTGCTTGCTCGTGGCGAAGCCCGACATGGAAGAGAGACTGGAGAACTACGCGCGCGGGGGGGGCGCGCGGAACAAAATTAGCTGCTTGATTCAGCTGACGGGCGGGGAGGGGGCGGCGCTGACGACGCCGCTGGTGGGCGTGTCGTTCTTGAGCTTACGGGTACTGGGGGGGCATTCGCAACCGCAGCCACAGCTGCTCCCGCGCCCGCGGGAGCAATACCAAGCGCCGATGGGGAGGAGGGAGGTCATCAAGTTGGGGAGGGATATGGAGTTGGAGAGACCCTTCACGGGGATGTTCCAGGATGAGGGGGAAGGAGGTCGAGTAGACGTGAATAAAGGCCGGCTGGGGGGAGATGAAGAGGGGGACGGAGATGGAGGGAGGGAAAAGGAAGACGCGGAACAATGGGGAAAAATAGGGAGGAGGGAGGAGGGAGCGGGTGATTATCCATGGGGTTGGGGGCCCATGCTCTTCCTTCGGGGCTCCTGTTGTTAAATAGCATCGAATATACCTACCCTTACCTTAGCTCTATACTGCAGCTTTAGTCATACCTACCTACCTACAGTACTTATTTTCCACAGGGAGTGGCGATACGACGATGGCGATGGCGATGGCGATGCTGCTACAGCACCGCCGCAAGCGGGCCCCTCTGGACGGACGGTTCGCCGATGAGCAAGCCTTTTAGCACTCCCAAAATATCTGCTTCAACTGCGGCATACACATTCGCGTACCTACGTACGTACGTAATATGGAAGTTAAGGGGTTGGGGACTCGAAGCGTGGCCGTGCCTGTTCCTCTCAGGGGTTCACCTTCACTTTCAACTTTCATCCTATTCCTTCCCCCAACTTAGCTCCTAATACGGATTTGACACCCAAACACGAAGGACTCAGATTCAACGCAGAGCCCCTTCTGGCAGCGTTTCCTCTGTCGACAGAACGCAGGGTCGGATGGCGAGTGGTATAGCCCATGGAGGGGGAAACCCCCCCCCACCACAGAGGCGTACCACAGCACCGAGATCCGCCCATCAACACTTAGCCAACGACAAAGGTCCTGCGATCGAGTCCCGGCTCCGACAACACATTTTCGAAGCAAAAATCCCAACGAAGTTTTTTCGTAATCGTCCCACCTCCCCTTTGCTCCTCCAATTTCTATCTCCCAATTCTTGGGGAATTTGGGCAGCGATCTTTTTTTGCGGCTTTTTTTCTTTTTCTCCTTTCTTTTCGTTTTCATTTGGGCTAGACCCCGTTGTTATTTCATTATATGGGCTGCGCCTGGTAGTCACAGTAGCCATAGGAAATAGTGGCCAGCCGGACTGATGGGTGCTAGGCAGCCGTAGCCCGGTAGCACCGGTCTGGTCAACGGGGATCGGGGCCGAAAAGGGGGGAGGAGACGGGACCACTGGCAGCCGTTCCGGAAGCCGGCCAGGGTGACAGCTGCCGGCCAGCTGACAGTAACTGACTGGGTGCCAAAGATCTAAAGCTAAAACATCGACCTCCAGGAAAGAGTGAAATCGGGTTTCGGGGCAATGAGTTCTGCCTCTTCGGTCGCGTAGCTCCAAGCTACCTAGTGCTCCGTCCTCCAGCTCGGTGGGACCGGCGATGGGGCTGGCTGGATGGACCTTCGGTCTCCGGCCCCCTCGGAACCCGGCATGTCCTAACCGAATGGATGAAGTTCTCGCACATTCAGGAGGAGAATAATCAAAAGAATCTCCGGTCGTTACCGGCATGTACCCATCCTCCTATACGAGAGGGGGCCTCTTCTGGGGGTTTCGAATATGCTTCCCTTTTCTGCGTCCCAGCATCTGCCTACTCGGTGCTCGACGTCCTGCGTTTCGCCCTCGGCGCAGACTGAAGGGCAGAAGAGAAGGAAGACAGATACCTCTCGGTGCTCTTCTATTGCGAAATGACACAAGAGTCAAAGACAACCACAAAATCACATGTGAACCTCCTACCGGTTTGGGCAGGTCCCTCGTCCGTCCCTCCAAAACCAATAGTTCGGCTCAACATCCAAAAACGGGTTGCTTGTACGGACGGTACAGGGGCCTAGAAGGCGGATCGAGTCGAGTGGTGGGCATCATGGCGCCGGAAACGCGGGGATCCGGGCTGGGCGAACCACCTGAATCGAGTAAACGGGCCCCCCCATCGTTGGGAGGGTGGCGTTCAATTCGAAACGGATGGCGCCGCGTGTGTCTTTTTCTTTTCCTATTTTTCAGTTTGTCCCTCTCCCTTGCTGCCTCTCTATAATTACTGCTTATTGTATGCACTTTCCGTTCTTTGTCTCTTTTTCAGATATATTCGTGCTTCTGATAATACGCCCCAGCCTATGCGGGCGCCTAAATTGACCTACCTGCATGGTCAGCCTTGTAATCCGTACGGAGCAGCACATCGCAGCATCCAGAGCCGCTTCGCCTCGCATAAATACCCAAATTCGCGGGGAGGTGGACAAGGGGGGAACTCGATCCTTCCCAAGGGGCCGGTTCGCTGAGATCAGCGCATTCTTTTTCCTCTTTTTTTCTTCTTTCTTCTACCTCTTCCCGCCATGGTCTCGACGGTTCTCCTCGTCGGCGGGGCGCTCGTGCTCTATACCCTCTTCTCGGTCGCCAATGGCCTGCGGTCGAACATCGCCAAGGCGCGCAAGACGGGGCTGAACTACATTGTCGTTCGTATGTCACCCCCCTCTCTCGATCTCTTTCGTTAGCAATGTATTGAGACTGATGACGACCAGCGGCTTCCCCGGCTAGCCGGATATGGCAGCTCACCTCGTGGTTCTGGATACCGCTGATCAAGCTGTTTCCCGAGCGGTACTGGAAGGACTGGCTCTTGTAAGTCCACACCCTCCAGACTGAGCCACTCGTCGCTGACCGCGCCCCCGCAGCATTCTCATCCACAATTGGAGCTACAAGGACCTCCAGGCGCCGTGGGACCGCCTCGGCGACACCTTCCTGGCGGTGTCGCCGGGGCGGATCACGCTGTGGACGGAGAACGCGGAGGTGATCCACGAGGTGACGGCGCGGCGCGAGCACTTCCCCAAGCCGACGGAGGACTACGGCATCCTGGCCCTGTTCGGCAACAACGTGGTGACCACGGAGGGGGCGCTGTGGCGCTTCCACCGCAAGGCCACCAGCGCCTCCTTCAACGAGAAGAACGCGGCGCACACGTTCGCCGAGGCCATCCACCAGTCGCAGGGCATGCTCGCCAAGTGGCAGCGCCAGCAGACCATCCACACGCTGGAGCACGACACCATGACGCTGGCGCTCAACATCATCGGCTACGTCGGCTTCGGCCTGCGCTTCCTGTGGCCCGGGCAGACGCTGCCCACGGACATCGACCCGCGCCTGCAAAAGTACGGCAGTCTGGAGCCGCCGCCGGGCCACAGCATGACCTTCTCCGAGTCCCTTGCCGGGCTGCTGCACCGCATCCTCATCCTGCTGCTCTTTCCGACCTGGCTTATCAGTGCGTTTAGGGGGGGGGGGGGGGGGGGGGGGGGGGGGGGGGGGGGGGGGGGGGGGGGGCGGGGGGGGGGGCGGGGGGGGGGGCGGGGGGGGGGGGGGGGGGGGGGGGGGGGGGGGGGGGGGGGGGGGGGGGGGGGG